>VUQH01039110.1:0-13334 GCA_015106775.1 Etroplus canarensis
CCGTTCCCCTGTTGTTTTTTTTTTTTTTTTTTTTTTTTTTTTTTTTTTTTTTTTTTTTTTTTCGCCAATATGTTTATTATCTTTTTCAAAAAATTTTTCACAAACACATAACAAATACACACTACACACACAAACTGCATACCCTTGCATCATTTTTCAATTTGAATAAACGTAATGAAATTGGATTAATTAACAAAGGAAGGAAGGAATTAATGAAGGAAAAAAAAATTGAAAATAAAAATAAATAAATAAAAATTTAAAAAAAATTTTTAAAAAGTTCATTTCTAATGAACTGAGGCAAAGTGGAAAGCTGTTCTGTGGTCAGAAAAATCAAAATTTGAAATTCTTTTTGGAAATCATGGACACCACATTATCTGGACTAAAGAGGAGGGGGACCATCTGACTTGTTATCAGCCCTCAGTTCAAAAGCCTGCATCTCTGATGGTATGGGGGTGCATTACTGCCTATGGTACTCACAGCTTGCACATCTAGAAAGGCAACATCACTGCTGACAGGTACATACAGGTTTTAGAGCAACATACGCTCTCCTTCAGACCATGTCTTTTTCAGGGAAGGCCTTCAATATTACAGCTCGATAATGCCAAATTGCGTACTGTAGCTATTCCAGCTGCATGGCTTCATAGCAGAAGAGTCCAGGTGCTGGATTAGACAGTTCAGATCTTTCACCATTTGAAAACATTTGACGCATTCTGAAACACAAAATACAACAAAGTCTGACAACTGTTGAGCAATTGGAATTTTATATCGGGCATTCCTCTCCCAAAGGTCCAGCAGCTGGTCTCCTCAGTTCCCAGATATTTACAAACTGTTGTTAAAAGAAGAGGGGATACTACACAGTGGTAAACATGGCCCTGTCTCAACTTTTTTGACATGTGTTTCTGCCATCAAATTCAAGATGAGCTAGTATTTTTCATGAAATTGCAAAAGGTATCACTTCCAACATCTGATATGTTTTCTGTGTTCTTTTGTGAATAAAATAATGGTTTGTGAGATTTGCAAATCATTGTATTGTGCTTTTATTTTTAATTTACATGGCATCCCAATCTTTTTTGAACTGGGGTTGCATTAAGTTTATGCTTTATATCTATTTTCAAAGCCACTTCCTTACAGAATAACTTTGTGGAAGAAAAGACACGCTCCAAGAATGTTGTCTTAACACAAACAGCCAACACTTGACCAGTGAGTGACATTTGGAGTTATAGATCACTTTCTCAGCATTTGTATGGTCGAGTGAAGAGGCTGTTGAAAGCTGGCTTGGAGTGGGTCGATACCAGGGTGATCACAGTAAAGGGGTGGGTGGAGTCAAAAGAGGAGAAAGAACAGAAGGTTGACTCCCGAGGGTGAGGAGCAAGATGGCTGGAATCTCAATCATCACATCAAACCTGCTGTATCACACAACTCGATTAGCATTGATTGCTTTTAAATGCAACACAAGTCTGAATGCTTTAGAATTCTGTTTTGAACTGTATAGTCTGCTATCAACGGTGCATAAAATTGTAATAAATCCTGCACTGATGCTGCAGTGACTACTGACAGCCAATTTTAGTGTCAAATATTAACACAGTGCAACAAAATGACTATATTGACCAAAACAGCTTCAGTTACATTTATACTTCAGTATCTGTTCTCTATCTAATAGTCAGTAATAACAGAAAAACAGCATAAATGTCTCTTTCCATAAGGGGCTCTCCCTGAAAGCAAATGTGTTCATGTGCACCTGCAGTGCTCTAATACAATTCTTCTCTGGCTGTCTGGCTGTTTCCACACTGTATAAGCTAAAATACGTCTAGGTTGGATGGTCTCTCAAACGACAAGCCAGTGTGGGTACCTTGTACAATATCCCCACGATTTTCTGTCATCAGACCTATTTGTGTGGCTCTTTGCCAGCCTATTGAGCGAGATGTAATGTAATTCTAGGAGGATCTGCATCGACTGACGCCTGAGAGTGCAGAAGAGAAAATCCTTTCCTCAACACTGCCTTAGAGGAGAGGTCAGGGTCACACAGCTGCAGTTACACAGGGGTTTGCCAGTGTGTGTTTAAATTTGTGTGTCTGGACGGTTGTCCTATGCCAGCTTCGGAAGTACTGCAGTACAGTTCCAGTCACAAGTTTGCTCCCTGTGGATATCAGGCAATGCTGATAGGGCAGTGCACAATGAGTGAAGAGCTTCAGGAGGAAAATACAACACTAAATATGATGAATTGTACCTCTTAGGTTGCCATAGAATTTACTGTTTTACTGACCCTGAGTAAGCATGATTAAATATAGATAGGATCATAACTATTCAAGTTTGAAAGGTTTTAAGACTGAGTAAAATTGAGTTAATGCCAAAAACTGCTTGTAAAAAGTTAAATATGATTAAAGCTGGAAATGGTTGAACTATCATTTGAAGAGTAAAAAATGAAATCATAATCTGCTCAACCACATGCAGTAGTTTGTGTAGAAATGTTACACCATAAACAGTGAGAGAGAGCATAAGCTGATCATTTAAGTCATTCTACATTGACAAAATGTCACCACTGGTTTATAGTGGCAGTGCAAGGGAAAATCCCTTAGTCTCCTGGGATAGGACTGTAATTGAAGTGGCAACTAATTACTTCATGAAATAACAAAGCAAATCATTAGTTCATTAATTACATCTCCAATTAGATTGAAAATTAATCAGTCACAGGAGCCGGGGAAGACAAAAAACTAGTAGACAAATCTAGTAGGTGAAGGTTACGGTTAGACGCAGATTTATAAATCCACGGTTAAGCTTGGATCATTGTGGTTTTAACTGTATTCTCCAAAGGCTTTAGCATCCCACTAATAGATGTAAGTGTGAGCAGATAAAGTTGCATTGTTCCTTTATTTTAAATGATAAAACAAATTTTTTCTGGCCACTTTTAGTATCTGCTTGCATAATTCTACTAATGCTGTACAGATTTTTTTATGTAAGTGTTTGTACCTTACAAGTGGTAAAATGAGCTTGAATAGGTGACTGGTTTGACAGGTACAGGGTTTTAGCAATGTCTGTCAGAACTGGGATTTTGCCAAAGTGGAGCTGTGTGCTTTGGATATGAACTACTGGCCCCTGGCCAATACATGACACAGCGACCTCCTGGAACAGAACAGAAATAAAGCAGGATTAGAGAATTTTCACTGTGCCTCCATTCAAACATGCATATATTTGACTTGCAATCCCACACACAGACTTCTACTGACCAGGGGAGGCTGGAGACTGCCAAACACAGTAATGCGAAGAGTGCGATGCAGCTTTCCAACAGTCTTAGCTAGGAGAAACACAGGAAGCTCCTCTGAGCTGCCCGGATGAATCACTCCTCTGGGTGCAGAAGTGCCTAAAACCAAGGATGGATTTTCTTCGTATTCCTGAAAACAGAGACACAGATAAATATTGACCTTTTTAATGCAGGGACATGCATTACATGCCTTGTTGCATGTGATAAAAAACTGGTGACTTGAAAACAAAACCACAGAATGCCACATACTGTATCACTTGAGATTGCTTCATCTAAAAATAAATCCCAGGGATGGATAATGTGTGATAATCTTGTCACAGCCCCTAAGTTTGGTCAGGTTTTGAGTTTGGTATTCTTATGTTAGATATTGCAGTTTGAGTTTCTATTTTTGTATTCAGAATTATAGATTATTATTTTTTTCTTCCTCTGTCTCTTCCTCCTAGGTCTTCCTCTCTGTCAATTTCATGTTTCTGCTTTTCCATGTTTCAGTCATGGTTATTGCTCATTTCCTGTTTCATACTGATCGTTTGTTGTTTATGTCTTGTTCTGAATTTTACGTCCTCCTCTGTAATTGTCTTGACTGTTTCACCTTCTCCTTCCCTGCCTGTTTCCTCTTACCCTAATTAGTCCTTTATATATAAATAGTCCTGTCTTCGGTATAACCTTTACTGGAACATCTGTTGTTTTCCCCGCTGTGTTGTATGTGAGTTTCCTTTGTGTTGTAGTACTTTTGGATTTTTCTCCTTTCTCTTGCATTTCTTCCTAAAAAAATACTACAAGCTTATTTTGAAATCTGCATCCTGCATTTATATCCCCTCCCCAGTACATTTGTGACACACTACAGTAGTAGTAGTAGACTGCAGTGAAAAAAGTTTTGTTTTATGCTTTGATTTACTTGGTTTGATGCTTGCTTCTACACATGACAGTAAGAAATTAACATCAGAGCTCTTTTCCTATCAGTTCAATGAAATTTCTTCCTTCCTAAATATTCCACAATCAATTGTAACTGGTATAACCACAAAGTGGAAGCATTCAGGAATTACAGAAACTCGGCCATGGAGTGGCAGACCATCTATAATTACAGGGCAGAGTTGCCAGGTGCTGAAGTGCATATTGTATCGCAAAAGTTGCCAACACTCTACTGACTCAGTCACTGCAGAGTTCCAAAGCTCATCTGATATTAACATCAGCACAAAAACTGTATACTGGGAGCTTCGTGGCATGGGTTTCCATGGCTAAATAGTTGCAAGCAGGCTTTACATCACAGTGTCAAGTGTTGGATGGAGTGGTGTAAAGCATGCCACCACTGGACTCTGGAGCAGTGGAAAGGTGTTCTGTGAAGTGACAAATCATGCTTCTCTATCTGGAAATCTGATGCTTGAGTCTGTGTTTGGTGAATGCCAGGATAATGTTACCCGCCTGACTGCACTACGCCAATTGTAAAATTTGGTGAGAAAGGGATAACGCCACTGGGAACCTGACTGGACCACAAAAATCCCTGATTTCAACCCACCAAACACCTTTGGGAAGAACTTGAAAGGAGAGAGACCCAGGCCCTCTCACCCATCATCTGTGTCTGTCCTCAAAAATCCTCTTCTGGATGAACTGGGCAAAATTATCACAGACATACTTTGCATGATAGAGCACACTACAAAATCTTGTAGAAAACCTTCCCAGAAGAGCAGACGCTGTTATAGCTGCAGAGAGGGGATGGAACTCTATATTAATGCCTATAGGTTTAAATGGGATGTCATAAAGCTTCTGTAGATGTAATGTGCAGGCGCCCCAATATTGTCCACATAATGTACATACAGACAGCCTTTCCAAAGGTGAAGTCTGTTTACCTATTTCCAGTTGTTATTGTTAAACTAACTATCTTCTATTTCTGACTACATACTGATTAAAAAGGGAATAGAGGGTGTCACTTCAATTCCTGAAAAATTTTTTGTTGATGCAGTGAAATATCCGACCTGGTCAAGCACACCATAGCAGGCAGGAAAATCGGTGGGGTTGGTCAGCTGCACTTGCTGCTCATAGGGGTGATTGAGGAAACACCTTTGGAAGTCCAGCAGTAGAGTCTCTACCAGAATCTTAGGCACCACACACCTATCAACACAGAAAAAAGAGAGTCAGAGAAGCTGGAGAGAAACAACAAGAGAGGGGAGGAGGAGAAAAGATGCGAGGCATACTTATGAATTCAACAGTAATTGCACTGATCCATGCCAAACCTCTATTAATTAGAACTGATTCATAAAAATATAATGACGGTGATTGCCGTGAGGAAGTCAGATTGCCTTTGCCCTATTCTGAGTGATGATGCAGGTGACATTCCATTGTATTATTATGCAAATCAGCTTCTGAATATTTAACACGGCACTGATTTGCCAACACCTGTACGCAAGTTCAATGGATCGCATTCACAGCTCGTCAAAGCATCAGAACATCCAGACAGCCAATTGCAGGAAGAGAATACTGACAGAAAAAAAACACTGAGAATAACCAGAGGTGGAGTGGTGGTACGATTATAAGTCTGGAGAGTTTCAGATTTTTAAGGACAAACTCAGGAAACATTTGTTCATAACTTGTTGCTCCATAACCTGCCTTTAAAATTGTACAACAAATACAAAGCTCGAATGTACTTTGTCAACAAGAAATACTCATCTACTAATGCTTATTCTACACCAGTCATTGACATGACTTAAAGGGAGAAGAACAATCTCTAGGAGGTGATGATACAGTGGACTTGTGTGCTGTGAAGTAGTAGAGAAAGTATTCAGATTGACAAAGCAGCAACAGTGCAAAAATAAAATACAGTAGCGATTTTTTTCAGTAAAATTTTAAAAAAGTGAAATGTGGTTAATATATATTTTTAAATTCAGGACATTGCTAATGTAAGTGCAGTGGTAAATGGTTTATTACTACAGAAAATTTATCTAACTGTTTTATTTGGCTAGTTTGGGGCGATTTATTAAAACCTAAAAAATCCTATTATCCATATTTACAGTTAGGTCCATAGGTTTTTGGACAGTGAAATATTTTATATAATTATGCTTCTGTGTACTGTCACAGTGGATTTTAAATAAAACATCATCGAAGTACAGACTTTCATCTTTGACTGAAGGAGTTTGAAAAAAAAATTTTGTTAACTGTTTAGGAATTTAAAAATTTTTTCATACAAACTCCTTAATTTTCAGAGCCTTAAACATAATGGCACAAAGTAGCATAATTATAAATGAAGGATTGTTTTTAATACTTGGAGGACAATCCTTTGCATCCTGAAGATTAGAACCCATGCACATCACCAAATCCTGTGTTTTCCTCCCTTGAGATGCTCTGCTAGGCCTTTACTTCGGCTGTTTCCTGTTGATGCTTGTTTGTGGTTCTCTCTGCCTTAAGTTGTGTCTTCAGTAACTGTTACGCTGCTCTGTTGGGTTGATATCAGGTAACTGACTGACTTGCTCATCAAAGAATATCCCATTTCTGTGCCTTGAGAAACTGTTGGGATGGTTTTGCAGTATGCTTTGGATCATTATCCATTTGTACAGCAAAGCGCTGTCCAATTGATTTTGCAGCATTTGACTGAATCTGAGTGTATAGCCCGGCACACTTCAGAATTCATCGTTCTACTTCTGTGAGCAGCCAAATCAATCAACAGCAGTGACTCGGTTCCGCTGGCAGTCATGTCGTGACGCTGACTCCACCATGTCTGACAGATGATGTTGTATGCTTCGGATCATGAGTTGTTCCTTTCCTTCTCCATACTTTTCTCTTCCCATCATCCTGGGACAAGTTCATCTTGGTTTCATCTGTCCAAACAATTATTTTTCCAGAATTGGCCAGGCTCTTTAAAGGATTTCTGGCAAAACAAAATCTAATCTTCCAGTTCTTGAGCGTAACCAGTAGTTTGCACCTTGCTGTAAACCCTCTGTATTGACGTTCATGAAGGCATCTCTTGGTTGTAGACATTGAGAATGATACAACTACCTCCTTGTGAAATACAACAAAACTAACTATAGCATTTGTATGTTTGAGTGAATTTGCATATAAAAGGGAGTGTGTATGTTCACATGTAAATGTGTCTAACCTGGCATTGATAGGCACAGTCAGGAATTCTTTTGCAACACCTTCAACATCCACCACTAGTGCCAGCCTATATTGCTTGACTGTGTTGGAGCAGAGCGTCACCTGTACAAATGTCACACATATATACAGTGAGGAAGCACTTTCTGTGTTAACTGATAAAAGGCAGACTGTTAGAACTTCACAGTGATGGACTTCAATCTCAGTCTGGTTGCAAAAAATTTACTGTTGGTCTCAAAAAAATATATTCTGATTCTCACTGAACATAATAACTCAGTGTTGGTAAACTCTAAGTATTTGGACAATGACACAATTTGTTAATTTGCCTCTATATAATTAGACTCTATATTTAAAATTATATTTTGTCCAATTACTTTTGAGCCTCTGAAAATGTACGGCAGACTCTTTAGACATTGTGCTATCTCCCAGATAGGTGTATTTTAGTTTTTCAGTCTAACGATGGCAAATGCCAGTTCAAATGCAAGTTCAACACTTGGAATCAACTCCAGATCTTCTACCTGCTTAATTTTTCACAAGGGAACTGACCTCACCTAACCATGAAACTACTTGTGAGTCATGTGTCCAATTACTTTTGAGCTTTTGAAAATAGAGGACTATTTATAAAAATGGCTACAATTCTTTAAACACACAATTCTTTTGTTAAACCCCTTGAATGAAAACTGAAAGTCTGACCTTAAACACACCTTGACTGATCTGAAATAGATTCTGTTGGTATACAGAGGGAAAACTGCATTCCTACACTATCAAAATACTTACAGACGTAGAGTACAATGCAAAAGTTTCAAGCCACCTCACCCCCCATTTCTTTAAAACTTGCTTCAAAGGAGTTAGACTTGTGTAATTGAGCAGTATTGGTCTTTAAAAGTTTTTTGGACATAATGGCTGCTTTTGTTTCACTCATTTTCAGTCCAGTTCATGTACCTGACCATTTCCAGAGGAATGTTTAACTCTGACCTATGAATCATTCAACGATTTTTAAAAAATGGCATTTTACAAGAGATAAACCAGTTTTGTGTCTACAGATAACAGATGACTTAGCAAAGAACCAATTTTAAATTGTATCTTTCAGCAGTTTGTTACCAGCAGCCTGTCACAAAAACACATTGTTTATTCCCATTTCTCCAGTTGATTTCATGAAAACTGTCAACAATAACAATGTTTGACAGGCATAAAATGATATCTCTAAACCAACAAGATGATTCTGCAACAGTTGCTTGCCAAAAACATACCATATATCGCAATATGTGTGCAGCGTGTTCTTAAAATTAGAGGAAACTCAGAAAAAACCTGACACAGGAACTAAGGAGATGCATTTGGCCCTTCAGTTGATCCATTTACACCAAAGCCTCAGCAGAAATGATCTCAATAGAAAGGTGGCCGTCAAGAAGCCATTCACAAGGAAGGAAAACAGGGAGAAAAGTCTGAAGTATGCCAAATTGTGCACAATGTATGTACCTTTCGGTTGCTCCCTTGTATTCTCCACCAAGAGGTTGCCACAGTGGATTAATCTACATTGGTAATTTGGCAGAGGTTTTATGCCAGATTCCCTTCCTGATGCAACCATCCATGGTGAGAAGGGCTTGTGTCCCCCCCCCTAGAATTGAACCAGGGACCTTTTGCTTCAAAGGCAAATGTGTAAACCACTACCCTACCGGGGACACCAAATCGTTCACAATCTGGATTAAAAATGAGCAGCATTAGAAGCAGTGTGTGATCATCTTGACACAGAACAGAACAAAAGGCAGCCAATAGCCAAAGAAAAGCTTTGTCCTTCAAGAAGCCCGAAGAACTATTCCTGAAGGCTACTAAAAGACATAACAAGAAAGCTTGCCTAAGAGAGTTCAGGCTGCATTAAGAAATCAAGGTGGTCACAACAAACACTATCAATCTCATTAGAATTACACAAACTCTGTTTTTGCTTTATTTATCATATTTCCATTTATATGTTACAACCATTACATCTATTTCCCATTTTTCTAGAAAAGCATCAAGAGATGAGGGGTGGTTTGAGACTTTTGCACAGTACTGTAAATGCACTTTAGAAGGCCAGCTTATGTTAGTACAAGGAGTTAGACATGAAGCTTTACTGAAAAAATGTGCTCCCTCCAGGTTAATCAGTGCAAAAACTGCTAACAAGAGATCTGTGCTGTGTTGGTGGTCCCCTCTGAAAATGTTTATAAGCATTTAAATGTCCATGAGAAATTGTTGGCTGCACTAATTGACACAAATATATTAAAACCGTGCTCTAGTTTCTGATTAACTCTTAACTAACTTTACCTTAATGGTTTCCTTTGACATGCCACGGACTGAGCCTACTGCAGGGCTGACCGTGAACTCTACAGGAGATGGATGAAGATCTCCAGCTGTATGACCTTGCCAGTTTTTTAGTGACTCATCAGACGCCTGTTTGACCAGGCTAACACTGAGACAGCCCAGCCCATCTCCCAGGACACGTAGGGTGAAGTCCACAGACACATAGGAGGTGTTGAAGAGGGTACAAACTAAAGTTACTGGGAAACCTACGCAAGAAGAAACAGACGACCAACATGAGAATATGCAAAAATATTACGATGATTTAGTACATTTGATCAGAATGTCATTATTCTCTGGATAATAAAATGAGTTATGAAAACTGTAAGACTAAATTCAGGGAAACTGTAACATACCAAAGGGTACATCCCCAAAATTGAGCTCTGAAACATCAAAGTGTATTGTGGGACCAATGACACAACCCCTAGAGAAAAGACAAAGACGTGAGTCTTGTGAAAACTTGGGAACGGCGAGATGAAAGGTTTCAAAATAAGTACTCAGAAAGGAAAGTGAGTTTATTTGAAATGCTCCTGTAGGACACTGACTCCACTGCTTGCAAACTTCACCTAAAGTTGAAGACAAGTGGGTGAGGCTGTCCTGTGACAGTTAGCTGTAAGTCTTCAGAGAATGAACCCAAGATTTGACTGTAGAAGGTGAATTCCACAGTCTGGCAGGCCCCAAAGGGAACCACACCTTCCTCAGGACTGAAGGAGAAACAGCGGCCAAAAGTGCTGTCAGGGCTTGACCACTTGAAGGGGGCATCAATCAGCCCTTTGTTCAACAGTTGAACCTGGATAAGAAAGATTGTATGAGCCCCACAGTCAATAACAGCTTTGGAGAAACCTGAATACATTATCACACACTAAAAACAGAAGTGTATGAGTCATTTTATGTTAGAACTGTTTGGTTCATTTAGACTTAAAATGTCCCAACTACAAGAGCAAATACAACAATGATAATGTAAATATCAAATTCTACTTATATTTTCAGCAAAATGATTTTGCCAACTTTTTAGATTGAGTTTACCAGCTCGAAACAGAAAACAAGGTAAAGCATGTGTCATAAATGGTAGAGAGAGTAAACTAATAATTCAAAGTGGGAGCTGCAGCGTTGCACATGCACAAGCCACAATACTAGCAATTTTACAAAGGGACACACTTTGGCTTGATTTTTCCTACCTTGTAAGGAAATCTTTCACCTATGAATAAATCACTTATCTCCATCTGGTGATGGTTGAGCACAAGTTCAGGTCCCATGCCTTTGCCCTCAATTAGGAGGGGTAACCATGATTCACGTCCTAAGGGCATACAACAGATTCAGAAGATTTATAACAAAGCTGAAGAGCAAGGAAAAGACCTATTGTGGGGCCAGAGGGATGGAAAACTATATAACAGATTTTACAGATGTGCATTGTAAAAGTTGCGCCTATGCTTCTATTTTAGAGCAGTGAAACAAATAAAAATACAGAATGTGTTAATCACTGCTGAACTTTTTTCTCCAACTGCTGGCTTTGTTTCTCTATGTGAACTTTATTAAGGCCATGGGAGGTCTGGCCTTCTGTTTTGCTTAGTAAGCTTCTGAGGCTTTTTGCAAAGTGAAGAACCAGGGCACAGTAGCTTCCCTTCACACTCTGATTGGCTTAGGCTGGTCAGGTCATCACCTACTGTAAAAAACATGGAAATGAATGTAAATCCGACCTCCGGCTCAAACGACACACATGAAGGTCACATGCAAAATTGTCGACAATCTTTTACTACCATTGGGAGGAGATGACTAAATTTGATCATGCTGAGTGAGATCAAGTAGGAATGAGTCCTGTCCATAGTGAAAACATGACAGATTTGAGGTATATATGGGCATTTCAACCAACTTTGATTGAGATTATCATACAGCTAAGGAAGGGGAAATATGAAAGAGGCATAGCAGAGTGCAGCTTTCATCTCTGACAACAACCAAATAGACTGACATGGTTTGCTATCCAGATTTGTCCTTTATCTGCACCAACCCACAGAGGGAAGGAGATTCCTTCATGAGGAAGCTAAAGTTATCGATTTACAGCAAGGCTATAGTGTATGCTTGATGTTGTTAAAGCAATCAGTTGCTAGATGGAAAGAACAAACACAAGCAGAATTATCCTATGATTCTCATTGTTTTTGATGAGGAAATTTTAAAAAGTTAAGTGTTGCTTTTAGATTAAACCAGCCACAGGGGCCCACAAGCCAGTGTAGTCCTAGTGCCGGTCCCAAGCCCAGGTAAATGGTGAGGGTTGCGTCAGGAAGGGCATCCGGTGTAAAAACGTTGCCAAATCAAATATGCGGATTCATAACAGAAGAAGTGTTGCTTTTAGATTGCTATAAATGTAAAAATACACCTAACCTTTAGTTAATTAAATTCTGAACTCAAATCCTACTTGTTGGTTATTTGGCTAGTTGTTTTTCATATGCTTAAGAATGTGTTTATCTATTTTGGAGTGTTCACTTTTTAATTCCACAGTCAAAGCCGGTGAACTGTGGAAGCCACTTAATTTTATACTTCACTAGTGCCAAGGATATCACTTCTTTTTCATGCTCATCATAACACTGGGTGTCTGTTTATACACTCTGAGCTAGAGTATGGGCCCACCTACACATTACACCTACAGAAGCTTTTATGGCATCCCATTTGAAATCCATAGACATTAATATGGAGTTGGACAACTTCCACTCTTGCGGGAAGGCTTTCTGCAACATTTTGGAGTGTTTTTGAGGGAATTTTTGCCAGTTCTTCCAAAAGAGGATTCGTGAGGTCAGCCACTGATGTTTGATGAGAGGACCTTGGGAGCAATCTCTCCCAGTTCATCCCAAAGGTGTTTGATGGGGCTGAGGTCAGGGGTCTATGCAGACCAATCAAGTTCTTCTCATTCAACAATGCCTTTATGGGCATTGTTTTGTGCACTGGGGCACAATCATGCTGGAACAGTAAAGAACATTCCTCAAACTGTTTCCACAACGTTGAAAGCATAGGACTGTCTGAAGCTGAAGCATTAAGATTTCCTTTCAATGGAACTAAGGAGCCCAGACCAAACCCAGAAAAAAAAAACATAGTACTATCCCTACCTCACCAAACTTTACATGGTTGCTATGGTACAGTGTTTACAGTTAATGGTGGAATTTGTAGGAGGGAATGACCAGATTTTATGCTTTTATTTAAAAAAAACACTGAGATATTTCCCTCAAACATCATATTCTGTGTAAGATTTCAAAATAATCCATCAAAAAGTTGACAAATATCTTAATTAATATGGTAAACATGCATGCACTACTGCAAGTGTGTTTATGTGAAAACTGAAACTGTTTTCTTCTATCCAAACACTGACCTGTTATATCACAGTATATGATTTGTTGATAAAGTCTTGCCTCCACTGGTTTGAAGATGATGGTGAACTTTGCTGTGATGTTGGGACCTATTTCTCCCTCCTGATTATAAAAACAAGAATAACTATTTTAGTGAAACAAAATGCAACTAGAATGATAAAAGTTAAAAAGAGAAAAGATTGTCTAGTCCAGTTCAACTTTAAACACACACAAAAAGATGTGTGTGTGTGTGTGTGTGTGTGTGTGTGTGCGTGCGTGCGTGCGTGCGTGCGTGCGTGCGTGCGTGCAAGTGAGTGGGTGTACACGTGTTG
>VUQH01039112.1:0-13470 GCA_015106775.1 Etroplus canarensis
GAAGACCATAGAGAAGATTTGTGGATGTAGTGAAGGAGGACATGCAGAGGGTTGGTGTGAGGGAAGAGAATGCAAGGGATAGGGTGAGATGGAGGCAGATGATCCACTGTAATGACCCCTAACGGGAGCAGCCGAAAGAAGAAGATTTAGGCAAATTTAGACTTTTGCTTGCATTTTACCATACATCAGATCCTATCCAGAGTTCTTCTGGATCTGATCTGGATCTGGATTCTGAGCTCTGATTATTACCTTGCAGAATTGGAATGTCCTTTTACAGGGTTTTTCACCTGTATCAGCCAAATGGTAAAATTAATGCTACAAATTGACTAAAATAGTCATCCAAATTGCCCAAACTGAATGTGAATTACACAATGCAGATTCGGAATGTGTGTTTGGAGGGCAACGGATGTGTACCAGATACATTTTGAAACTTGTGCTAAAAGTTCACAAAAAGTTGCAGCCCAAATCAGGTTGGGATGTATTGTGTGATTGGTGGGTGGAAACAGTTCTTCATAATGGTTCCCACGGGTATTATCTCACAAAGGCAGTGGTCCTGGTCTGGGAAACCTTAATTATTGTTCATGAGGGAAAGGCATCACATCTAGTTTTAAACTCCAGTGAATGAAGCATTACATATCACAACATTATTATTTAAACAACATGTTCAAGAAAGTGAAAAGTACATTCTAAGCAATAGATTTATTTAATTCAAATGTAATTCAATAATAATGAACTAACACAAAACAGCAATGGAGGTTTAAAGCCAGTAATGTCAGCAGCGTTAGCAGTGAATGGATATGTGTCATGTGCTGTGAAGTTGTTGAAGTTGCAAATGCAAAAGACTGATGCCAGGTGTGGAGAAGAGACAGACAACGTGAACATATGGTCCAACTTTTTTAGAAGGGAGGTCCCTGGTGAGCTGCATTAGTTGATGAACCTCTCATATCAGGCAGTTGTCCTCCAAGGAATGCTACACTCTAAGACAGGTTGTCAGTATGGTACAAAAAAGTGCAACAGATTTTGTGCTTAAATTTGTCATTCCTGTTATTAAAAGAGCAAACAAAAAAACTTTGCATTTTCTGTAAAATCATAAGGGACATTCAATTGCAAAAGGGGAATTTTGTATTGGGAAAACAGTTTAGAAGAAAAAGAGTCATGTCATTTGTAATTGTAGAGTATCAAAACAGCTCCCATTTACTAAAAGATGCAGTTTCTGAAGAGTAAATGGCAACAAAGGACTGGAATTTGAAGGGTTAGGGCACTTTTTATTGGTGGAGAATATGCCCCAAGCATGTATTGTCAGGAAATAAAGCCCAGACTTGAACATAATCCTTCTTGACGTGACTGGTGACTCACATACAGATGCTGACATTCTTTCTGGCCAGCAGATGACCTTTAAGTCAGCGATTCTCATGTAGAATTAAAAAAAAATATGACAACTGAATGTCTGAATTAAAGTACTTGCTACCACTTCCCTGTGCTGAACAAATAAAACACCTTCAATGACATCCCTATAGTATCAGTTACACATATTATCTTTTATGTCTGACTCATCTTGTCCTTTGATCTTACTCTGTTCCTCTTTTTTCCCATTAGCTCATGTAACTGTTTTCACAGCTGAAGAGTATCAGGGTTGAAACAGACTAAACTAGAAAGATGTACCTGTAAAATGAAAAAGAAACCAATCTAGTAGTCAGTCTACCTGACAAACCAGGCGTTTGAGAGACAGCATTGCAGTTGGTCCTCTCTGAGGACGACATGTCACTGGTTCAGTGCTCCAGGCTAGTGTGTTCAAACTTTGTTGCGTACAGGTGAAGCTGGTGTCACTTCTTGGAAAAGTTCAGTAAAGGTCAGCCAGGTGTCAGCTGTGTTTTCACGCCTCGCTTCCTCCTTCTGCTCCTGATAGCACCACAGCCTTTACTCCTGACACATGTCTCTGTTTAACACAGAGAGCCACACATGCACAAATCACATACACACATCCCTGAGAGATCTGCATCAAGACTTGAATGCAGTTTTACATTAAGTAAGAAAAATTTAATTAACTTTAAAGGCACATTGTCACTGCTACGTTTTAGTTTCACTCATCCATGAGTACTGTCACATAGCAGCTTTTTTGAACAATTCCTGGATTTCAGATATAGAAAAAAATGTTTATTTATTGGTGATGGCAAGTTTCTTTTTTAACACAAAAATATGCAATGTAAATATGTGTGGCTCAGCTCTTTACATGGAGTTGCCTTTGAAGTGAATTTAAATTTAAATCAGGTGTTACTGCTTTTCTTTTTTATAGGCATACAGTGGTGGAACTTTCCAGTCCCACCTGGTAAACATTGCAAGGTGAAGCTAAAGCTGCATCAAGGCAAAAAGTTACATTCTCAACAGTTGGTGATCCTTTTAGAGCATTAGTCAATAGCATGACATGGAAAAATATTAAATCAAGCAATTTTCACATAACATTATTTGGCCTACAATATAGATTTTTTTTTTTAAAAATTCAAAATATTTTTATTTTTGATAATTAAAGAGGAAAGCCTTTTTAGAATAAAGTCTTTGTCTATGGCAAAGAGAATTCTTTGCAGATTTCAGTGAAGGACAGGATAGAGCTGCTGGTCTCTCCCTAAACCAGTCAGTCAGAAAGAAAAACAAAAAACAAACAATGGATTTGCTAGTCACGAATAAGCATTGTAGGTGATAATGCCCCTACATATTACAAGACAGCTGTTTGTGCCTTTAGGAAAAATTAGTCCAAAAGTCTTGGGACACCTACACATTACACCTACCGGAGCTTTTATGAAATACTTTTTTAAATTCACAGGCATTAATAGTTGGTTCCCTCTTTGCTGCTCCTGTGTAACAGCTTCCACTCTTGGGGGAAGGCTTTCTACAAGATTCTGGAGTGTGTCTGTGGGAATTTTTGACCATTCCTCCAGAAGAGCATTTTTGAAGTCTGAGGGCCTGGCTGCCAGTCTCTGTTCTTATTTATCCCAAAGGTGTTTGATGAGGTTGAGAACAGGGCTCTGTGTGAGCCAGTACAGTTCTTCCACATCAAACTCATCCAGTCATGTCTTTATAGACCTTGCTTTGTGCATGGGGCACAGTCATGCTGGAATAGAAAAGGGCCTTCCCTAAACTGCAAGTATAGAATTGTCCAAAATGCCTTGGTTAGCTGAAGCATTAAGATTTCTTTTTACTGGAACTAGGGGCCTCAGGTCAAACTTAGGAAATAACCTCATTAGTGTTATCCCTGCTCCACCAAATTTTACAGTTAGCACAGTGCAGTCAGGCTGGTAATGTTCCGGCATCCACCAAACCCAGGCTCGTCCATCAGATTACAAGATTGAGAGGCGTGATTTATCATTTCACAGAACATGTTTCCACTGCAAGTGAGTCCAGTGGTGGCATGACATCAGTCCATCCAATGCTTGGCATTGTGTTTAGCGACGTAAGGCTTGCATGCAGTTACTTGGCCATGGAAACCCACGCCATGCAGCTCCCAGTGCACAGTTTTTGTGCTGATGTTGAAGCCAGAGGAGGTTTGGAACTCTGCAGTTACTGAGTCAGCAGAGCGTGCAATGGTGGCATCCTATTACAGTACCATTCTGGAATTCAGTGAGCTCTTTAGAATGGCCAGTCTTTTACAAATTTTTGTAAAGGTACACTGCATAGCTTGGTGCTTGATTCTGTACATCTATGGCAATGGAACTGAATGAAACACCGGAATTTAGTGATTAAGAGCTCTGGCCCAATACTTTTGTTGATATTGTGTACTTACAGTCTAAATTAAATGGATTAATATGCATGTACTGGCATGTATAGTGACTTTGCAACATTGACACTTAGAAGCTAATGCTTTCTGTACTGCATTTCTGTCTCACTCACTCATTCAAACACATACAGATACACACATACTGCATAACCCACATAGTCACAGTTCATGTAGCAAAACTGATACACAGGCTGTTGGGTGTCTATAGAGCCACTAACTTTCTCCTAACTCTTTCTAACTCTGACACACACATTCAAAATGACTCATTTGCAGTCCTGAGGAGACACATACAAACTAACACAACCAGATGTACTTACAGAGGCTTTCAGACAGTTTAGAGACAGGTGGTGTGTGTCCAATATTCATCACAATTTCAGACAACGTACTAGGTGACTGTCTGAGTGGGCTCTACTGGAAGGGAATGAGATGCTGCTTGGGAGAACCAGAAGCAGTATGAGGAGTGGGTGGGGCAGAGGAGAGACAGAGAGAAAGAGGACATGTGTAAGTGCATGTAACTCTTATCTGTGGTTTAAATGTCCATCTGGACCTGTCTGAAAGTAATGTGTGTGTGTGTGTGTGTGTGTGTGTGTGTGTGTGTGTGTTTGTGTGTGCTTGTGTGAAGGATTCCAAGCAGCGCTGACAGAGCCCTCCCCAAAGGCAGACCCGTGTTAAATATTTAAAGCCCAGACAGGCCATGGTGTTGCTACAGTAATGCGTCTGTCTGATAACGCTGGAGACTGAGAGCATACCATCGGCTCTCTCTCACACACAAATACATACTCAGTGGGCACTGCAGTGGTAAATATGATGCACACAGACAGGTTCACAGTCAAACTGTACATGTTTGCATGCAGACACAGACAGACAGCACCACTTCATGCACAGGTCACACGCAATGTTTGTTGTTCACATCTGCTGTTTACTCTTTCCTGGGACTTTCTCTTTTTGCATTTCTGTCTATGTGATGGAATAATGAACATCCTCTGCATATGAAATCCCTGCATCTCTGCATGTTTTTCACATAAAACAAAGAGAACAGTATAGCATGCATTGCATACTATAACATGCCTTTTAATAAAGCAGTGCACTGTGTTGCCCTCCTCACACAATGCAGCTATTATATTCTGCCTTGGAGAATAAACTTACTGATATACTGTATATATGCAAATACTGTTTACAATTCCTTGAGAAGCCATTTATGATCTTGGAACATATGGTTTGAAGTAGCAGTATAAATATATCTGTTGGGTCATGATCAAAAATTTGTGTCATATATAAAACAACTAAATACTAGCCTTATGTGAAGCTATCACAGATTCATGTACACAAGGCTAACAGAAACACATCCAAGAATGCGTCTGAATTTTTGATCCTAACGCTTGAGCATTCAGTGAGGAGGCAAGCATTTTTTGGGGGGTTGAAGTGTATATGTGTCAATATATATTTAATACTTGCAGGTTTGGACTATCGGAAGCTTACGGATGAATCCTCGGATCCACTGGCCACTCTGCAACCAGTACTGACCAGTCAGAATGTTCTGTCCATCTCCAAACTTGCCAATCATTTGCCTTTGCCCGATGGTGGTGGTGCAACAGTCTCCCCAAGTGCAGTCCATGCGGTATGGCTGCAGAAGCTGTTTTGGAAAGGAGACCCCCAGCTGCTGAAGAGATCCCCACAGAGTGACCAAGATTACCTACATGCTTACGATGCTTGCGCCAAATATCTGGACAGATTGGTCCCTGCTGATTCTGTCCACTTCCTGAATAACATCACCTTCTCTCTTAATGCAGCTAAAAATGTAAGCCTTAATTGTACCAAAATAACCAGATATCTTATTCACATGAATAAATGTAGAACAGAAAAGTGGAAAAAGTATTATGAGTGAAAAAAGCTCTATTTTCCATTACTGTCTCAGGCAGTAACGGTGTAGGGTACACAGACAATGGGTAATTGCAGCAAAGAAGGTAGTCACTTTCCGCCATGAAGGCAGGATTCATATTTGGTTGAAGGGAAGATTGTAGGGATTTTCAGTTACTACATCAAACTGTCATTTTCCTCACTCCATGCTCATCATCGTCGTGCCGGTCTTCTCTAATGCCTGTGGCCCAATTTTTGGAATGCCAAAACCCCTCTCCTAATTTCAAATACATTATTCTGTTCACATCCACTCTCTGCAGCCTCAAAGCACATACCAGTCATGATTTATAAAAGAAATTATAAAATTTCACAAGGAATGTCAGCCACATAATTACAGCACTGTGAAAAATTGTCCTGCAGTAGACTTAAAGTACCTCAGTGCACCTTATCAATAGTAGCCCACTGTTCTTTTTTTCAGGCTGGCACCCTGCCAAAACCCCTCTCCAGACCTTCTTTTTTTTCTATTTTTGTCCTTTATCCCCTCTCTTTCCTTGTGACGCCTAGAGAGTGAATTGATCCCTCTTGAATTAAGAGACAATTAAACTCCAATTCCCAGCAGGCACTGTTTTCCCTTTGTGGTCTTTAACATGCAGATTACTTCTCAAGAAGACACACTTTTCACCATTTTCTTCCCTTTTTCTATCTTTCTTGAACACTTTTTGGAACACATTTGACCTTTTAACCCCCTTTGTTGCTGCTATTTTGAAACCTTACCTGAGACTTTCATTGATACACACTTTTTACCAACTCCATAAATAAACTCACTTTAAGTGAGCCTCTTGTCACACAGCAAAGAAGTTCCATCAGTCTCCGTAAAGATATATGACAAATGCAAAATGCAGTTCTGAAAGCGTGAAGTGTGTGTGGCTTGTCGGGGCCTTTGTGCTTCCATGCAAGAGAGTAAAACCTCTTGCAGCCAAAGGCCCACTCTTCTCCCCTTGAATGGTTAACCTGCTCACACTGAATAAAATCAATTACACAAGGCTGCCAGCTATAATCCCCCTTACTCACACTATACGCATATGTACACACTCCTCATACCCATACACATGCTATTTAAGTTCCTGATAGTATTTAAATGCAGATAGACTGGGTTGTACCTAGCTTCCTTCAACATGTTAAATTCTAAATGTATATATAACCTGCACACCTCTCTCTGCTTGTCTTTGCTCAATTCCTCTCCACACCCTCCCCAATTTCCCTCTTCCCCATTCTTTTTCTTCTATCCATTACATGTCCAGCTGAGCATCCAAGCGAGGTTGGAGGTGATAAAGCGAGCCACCAAAGCCCTGCGCCAGCTGGGTGAGAAGAACAGGAAGAGAGGAGGTGATGACTGTAGGGAACAGGAAGGAATGGACCCAGCAGGAATGACTTTTGATGAGGCTCTAGCACACCTGCAGCAATCTCAGGCCCACCTGGACACTCTGAGTCATCCCTTCATTCTGTCGCTCAAAGAAAGCCAGCAGGTAAACCCCATCTGCCAGACACTTGAGCCATTTTACTTCTTAAGAGTGAGATTTGGTCTTGGTGCAAATGTGTGGTTAATGATCCACTGAAAGAGTGCAGAGTCGCCAATTGGTTGATTTAAATTCAGACAACCAGAGAGTTTACTACAATGATTCAAAGTTTTTTGTGGCATCGTTTTAATTCCCAAAAACTTTAGTGGTAAGTAATTACCACTAGTGTCCAGCAAAACCTAGTTTTTTTGTGTAGGAAACGCAAAGAACTTGCACAAAAAAATATACAAAAATAGAAAAAGCATGTTTTGGGTTTGGTATGTGATTCCTCAGCATAAAATAGTTTGTTCCAGAAAAAAAACTAGCTTCTTTGGATGGATAAATTTATTACTTAAGTTTTGCAGTATATAAATAAACAGAAATCATTATTGCTAAAAGAGCAGAATTCTAACTTTAGTTATAGCTAACAGTCACTTGATATTCACCGGTGGATTGGTTGGTGGAATCATCCGTTCTTCAACAACCTCATATATATATACTTGCATGGCTCTACCAATCTGTGTATAAACTCAGAAAGTTCTTTCACCTAAAATGACTGTTGTGCAGTATATTTTCTTTTAGCTCCAACTCTAAAGTGGTCTGCTCAGCTAAACTGAAGTGCACAAAGAAGCTAAAGACAGCGGTAGAGAAACATCATCTCCAACTAGTGTTTTTAAAGTGTAATAACATGTCTGCACAGGAATGGAAAAGGTGTTAAATTAGAGGTATACTTTAATTTGTTTTCATTAGATTACCAGTAAGATGAGATTGAGTAACCTTGGAGCAGGTTATTAGTGGGATTTCTTTGAGTGGGAGTGAGTGAAAGTCTTCTAAACTGATGTACATTTTTGAAAATTTAAAAAGGTATGAATATAATTTAACATTTCCATGAAAGAAAAGTTAGAAAAGTAATTTTGCATGCCATCACTTTCAACTTTTAGCAAAGAAAATTTTTAAATTGGACCTTTAGAAAATTATAATCAACCAGGAAAATGCATTCACCTGCTAAATATAAAGTAATTCCCTGAAGTAAGCAACACATTTGATGAATCTTACTTCTTATTCCTTTGCCAGTTTATAAGGGTCACCTTTAGCTGGACATGCAGATGGTGTCTATGTGTAATTATAGCAGTTGTGTCTATGCATTGGTGTGTGTTTTATATTTTGGGGGTGGTTCTGCTCGGCTAAGCTCTTCCTAGCCTCACTGGGACCAGTCAAGGGTATATTAATGTAAATCTGTGGGCTGCTGTTTCAAATGAGCCCTGCCGTATGGACGTATATACAGTACATGCACTGTGCTGTATCTCATTAAGCAAAGTCACGCTGACTTACCCCACTGTCACCTCACTGTGGCTGCGTGCAAGTGTATACACAGAAGGAATGTGGGGGCTAAAGAGAGGGGACATTATAACTTCGCGAGTGTTGCTATGCGACAACAGTTATCATTGAAAACTGGTAATTTCTGACCCCTATACTGTACAAGTTAATAATGTTTAGCCCCAGTTTTGACTGTGTTAAAACACATACCCTCCATAACAGAGTGGAAGCTACACGCGTTACAAGGCAGAGCTTTAGGGCAGAGTCACTACCTCATGCATGCGCACAGAAACACATACACACGGCATCCTCTATAATATAACGCTCCTGTTTTTGGTGGAGGAAGCAATTGTATCCTTGGAGATAGATTAAAAAAGGGATATAAGAACCAGAAAAGCCCAGATAGGTATGGAGAGATAGATAAAAGAAGCTCCATAGGCTGTGTTTGGTCATACTGTGGTCATTTATCAAGTGTACGTGACCAGCTGCTGAAAATATTGTTGAATCATAGAGGACTCTAACACCAGGGGCCTTGACCTACAATGAGGGCATCAAATGGCATGCTGTAGATATTGTAAATTGTGTTTTTGAAGCTATTAGCTCATGTGCTACTCCAAAAAGAATAGCCAAGAGAAAATAATAATCGATCTTCTGATTTATTATGGATGAATTTGTATATCTTTTCTATGTTCCTGTTGATGTGGTGAATAACATATTGTTGGATATGAAAATTTTTAAAAAGGCCTCAACATAGCATGCAGTATCAGTAAAATTAACAGAAGTCTGCGCCTCCTTTTGCTTTTTCATCCACCCTTTTTCCAGGTAAGTTTTCACAAGGGTACACAGAATGGTCGAGATCTCCTTTTCCCTGCAAACTTCCCCTATCTTCTCCAAGTGAAATGGTAATCCCTATTACATGCCCCCCTTTTAGTCACTCTTGCTGAAACCGGCTACTTTGCAGAGAAGCCTCATACTCACTACTGGGTCTTTAATCACTCTTGTGATCATAGCTGAGGATTGGAGCAGAGAACGAATGCCGGCTTAGTTTGAAAGCACACTCCTCATGATATCACCATGTCCGTTGCCCCTAACTTGTACTTTGCAGAAAGTGCTTTTTTCGGGCAGACATTCATAGTCTTGCACTTGATGCCAAGTTAAACTGAAAAATATATATCTCTGAAATGTTACACAGAAAGAAGTAAGATGCTCTTCAGCCTTTAGCTGATATTATGATAGAGATTATTACAACCCCAATTCAAATAAAGTAAAATATAAATAAAACAATGCAATAATTTGCAAATCTCATAAACCAAAATTTAATTCACAATAGAAAATAGAAAACATATCAAATGTTGAAAGTGAGACATTTTACTACTTCATGAAAAATACTAGCTTACCTTGATTTTGATGGCATCGACACATCTCAAAAAGTTTTGACAAGGGCAACAAAAGGCTGGAAAAGTAAGTGGTGCTTAAAAAAACAGCTGGAGGAACATGTTACAACTAATGAAGTTAACTGGCAACAGGACAGTAGTGTGATTGGGTATAAAAAGAGCACCTTGCAGAGGCAGAGTCTCTCAGAAGTAAAGGTGAGTAGAGGTTCAGCAATCTGTGAGAAACTGCGTCTACAAATTGTGGAGAAATTTAAAAATAATGTTCATCAGAGTAAAATTACTTTGAACATTCCGTCATCTACGATGCATAACATCATCAAAACATTCTGAGAATCTGGAGACATGTCTGTGGGAAAGGGACACAGCTGAACCCCAATATTGGATGTTTGTGATCTTTGGGGCCTCAGGCAGCACTGCATTGCAAACAGACAAGATGCTGTCTTGGAAATCACTGCATGGGTTCAGGAATGCTTCCAGAAAATTATTGTCTGTAAACACAGATGGCTGTGTCATCTTCAAATGCAAGTTAAAGCTCTATCATGCAAAGAAGAAGCCATATGTGAACATGATCCAGAAACGCCACTGTCTTCAGTAGGCTAAAGCAAATTTAAAATGGAATCAGGCAAAGTGGAAAACTGTTCTATGGTCAGATGAAATAAAATTTGACCTTGGGACCATGTGGCTTGTTATCAGTGCCTGCATCTCTGATGGTATGGGGGTGCATTAGTGCCTGTGGTACTGGTAACTTGCACATCTGGAAAGACATCATCTGAAATGTATATGCAGGTTTTAGAGTAACGTAAGCTCCCCATTAGTCTTTTTTAGGGAAGGCCTTGTGTGTTTTAGTGAGATAATGCTAAACAGTATACTGCAGCTATTACAATAGCATGGCTCCATAGTAGAAAAGTCCAGGTACTGGGTTAGCCTACTTACAGTCCGGACCTATCACCAACTTAAACATTTGGAGCATAAGAATACGCAAAATATGACAAAGAAGACCCAGTAACGTTGATTAAGACAAATCCTATATCAGACAAGAACAGGACAACATTCCTATCCCAAAGGTCCAGCAGCTGGTCTCCTCAGTTCCCAAATGTTTGCAGACTGTTGTTAACAGAAGAGTGGATGCTGCA
Source organism: Etroplus canarensis (assembly GCA_015106775.1). NCBI lineage: Eukaryota > Metazoa > Chordata > Actinopteri > Cichliformes > Cichlidae > Etroplus > Etroplus canarensis. The sequence goes on from VUQH01039112.1 coordinate 11,027, forward strand.
CAGTGGTAAACTTGGCCCATGTCCTGACTTTTTTGAGGCGTGTTGCTGCTATCAAACTCAAGATAAGCTAGCATTTTTAATTAAATAGTAAAATGTCTCAACTTTCAAAATTTGATATGTTTGCTATGCTTCATTGGGGTGTTTTTTGTTTGTTTTTTTATTTTGGTTTATGAGATTTGCAGATCATTGCAAATCTCACAATGTGTTGTTATTTATATTTTATGCAACATCCCAACCTTTTTGGAATTGGGGTTGTATATGCATATAACTATAAAGCATATTTTATTTCCTATATCATGAATATGATATCAACATAAGGAATATACTTATTCGATGAATCTTTATATTAATATTTATTTTCATATCCAACTGAGAAACATCTTCATTATTTGTAATGTATATGGACATTATAAACATGACAAGTGAGAAAGTGATTCAGTGCCAATACCGGGTATTTTTGAATTCATGTCAGTAACGTCCATATGTTGTTCAAAGTACACAAAAATCAATGTAAAACATGCATTCTTCATCTTTGAACATAATTCTAAACATAATTCATCTGTAATTATCATAACTTGGATGAAAGGAAATATTATGTATGACTATAACAGAGTCCTTTTAGCATAACAACCTTTTTTCTTGACCCTTGGAGCCTGAGACTTGCGCCATGAACCTCTCCTTGCTTTCTCCCTCCTGAGCCATGGAAGGCAACTAAAGTGGATTATCACAGCATTCTTTACTTAGTTAAGAAAAAGCCCTTCACAACATCTAGCAAAGTCAAGAACACTCTAAAGAAAGGGCATTTATCATTGTCATAGTCTGCATTTAAGAGGCGTCTTCGTGAATGTAAATACAGAGGGTTTACAACAAGGTTTAAAATCCATTGTGGCTGTATTCAGAGGCAAAATTACTTCTGGAACTTATGGATCTAAGTGTATAAAACCTTAAAATTTTAGTACAGTAATCATAATACACAATTGCAGTATATTTGTTTTCAGAGATTATTATTGGGCTGATCATTTTGAATGGCTGTGTTTCATGTATTTTGAACTTCACCATCTTGCTAGAGAAATTCTTAGAAGCCACAGGAACCATTCCATTATATTTCCTGACATTCTAACAAAACTACCTGGATTTGCCCCCAGTGAGAGTTTTTGCTAAAAAAGACTTTTGTTCAAGAGGAGGTATTTTGAATCGCTGGGGCTCAGTTGTACTGCAGTTGCAATGAGCACTGAAGGGTTTGTGATCACCATGAGCCTTGAAAGTTTCCCAGGCGAACATGACAGCATTACAGTAAATGGAGACTAAATCCATCTTTTACGTATGAAATTGAACTGAATTTATGGCTTCTTTTGCAGCTGCCTGTGCTTTTCTGAAATTTCATGAGTAGTGAAAGGTGGCTATGATTCATCAGTGATTAAGAAAAGAAATCACAGTGGGATACATTAATTGCTGCATCATTTCATGCATGCATTGTTCAGTAAGAAATGGAGCAAGGTGTTTGGTTCCTGTTCGTTTTACACTAATTGCACGTTAATACAGTTGGAAAAGAATTATTTTCCAAAACTCATTTTTAAGGAGATATTTATGTAACCACTAAGGTGCAGTAAAGATGCAGTGCATTACAATATACTTAAAACTATGAAACATTTTTATATGTCAGATGTACTTACTAAAGAGTAGTTCAGTCCTGTAGTGGACACATGTATGAAACGAGGGTGGTATTGGTAATTAAATAACCTTTTGCTTCTGGCAACTCCAAAGGCCTTGTCAGCCATATCCTCTGGCATTTGTGCTCTCAGCACTTAGCTGAAAAGTCAAGGTAGTTGTGTGAAAAATGACAACCAGTGGTGTGTGAGCACGAATTAATAGAGCCAAAAATCCAATAATGACATTTGCTGAAAATGTTTACATGTGACACGGGAACCCAGTCACAGGGGCCCACAAGCCAGTGTACTCCTAGCGCTGGTCCCAAGCCCAGATAAATGGGGAGGGTTGCATCAGGAAGGGCATCTGGCGTAAAAACTGTGCCAAATCAAATATGCAGATTTATAACATGACTTCCATACCGGATTGGTCACGACCCGGGTTAGCAACGACCGCCTCCGGTGCCGTTAGCCAACAGGGTGCCGGTGGAAACTATGCTACTGTTGGCAGAAGACCAAGGAGGGGGAGGGGGGGAAAGCGTGTTAGGAGGCAGAGAGAGAGAAGGAAAGGTAGGAGGGTGGAGGTGAGAGTAGGGACTTCAAATGTAGGGACTATGACTGGTAAAGGGAGAGAGATGGTTGATATGATGGAGAGAATGAAGGTAGATATATTGTGTGTGCAAGAAACCAGGTGGAGGGGAAGCAAGGCTAGGAACATCGGAGGTGGATTCAAACTGTTCTACTATGGTGTAGGTAGGAAGAGAAATGGAGTAGGGGTCATCTTGAAGGAAGAGTATG
>VUQH01039113.1:0-14592 GCA_015106775.1 Etroplus canarensis
ACATCAGAGGGACAGCTCATGTTGAGAAGTTTGGAGACAAAGTCAGAGCGGCAAGGCTGAGATGGTTTGGACATGTTCAGAGGAGGGAAAGTGGATATATTGGACAAAGGATGTTGAGGATGGAGCTGCCAGGCAGGAGGAGAAGAGGAAGACCACAGAGAAGATTCATGGATGTAGTGAAGGAGGACATGCAGAGGGTTGGTGTGAGGGGAAGAGGATGCAAGGGATAGAGTGAGATGGAGGCAGATGATCCGCTGTGGCGACCCCTAACGGGAACAGCCGAAAGAAGAAGAAGAAGAAGAAGACCACAGTATCTTTTAATTGTCTGTTTTGCTGGGTTTCTCTCTTCAGGGGTGAAATGCATTTTCGATTGGTTTAAGAACTGGGGTTTGACTTGGCCAGTACAAAATCTTCCATGTATTACCCAGATGGAATCCTTTGTGGACATGGCGGTGTATTTTGGACCGTTCTTTTGCTGCAAAAATGAAGTTCTTCCTTCTATTTGTGTGGATTGATTTTTTTGTAAATTGGAAGACTATTTATGTTTGTGTACTCTTACGCATTCATTCTGCTGCTGCTACCATCATGAGTTATATCATCAATAAAAATAACTGAGCCTGTTCCAGAAGCAGCCATGCAAGCCCAAACCATGACACAGCCTCCGCTATGCTTAGTAGATTAGCTTGTATGTTTGTGATTATCTTTCTTCATATACAGTAGTGGGCTTTCCATAATTTTGGTAGACACTCATCTTTGGCTTAGTCCATAAAATTTTATTCCAGAACTGTTGTGACCCATCTCTGTACTTTTTTAAAGTTTCCAGTCTAGCTTTCTGATTTGTACTGCTGAGTGTTTTGTGTTTTGCACTATGGCCTCTAGATTGTTGTTCTCTGAGTCTCCTTTGAACCGTGGACTGTGATATTTCCACCTCTGCTCTTTGGAGGTTGTTCATGATGTTACAGACTGTTGTTTTGGGGTTTTGCTTTACTGCTCTCACCATTTGTCTGTCATCAGTTATTGTTCTCCTTGGATGACTGGTTCAGTGCCCGTTGCTCAGCCCACCAGCGGTTTCCTTCTTTTCCAGGACATTAGAAATTGTATTACTGGCTGTGCCCAGTGTTTTTGAAATACCTCTGGTGGATTTCCCTCCTTTCTCAGCTTCAGAATGGCATGCTTTTCTCCCATAGACAGCTCTCTGCTCCTCATGTCTTAACTACAGATGCAGTCTTCTCAGGTGAAAGCCAAAGCTTACAATGAGTTAATATCCAGGGCTGTATGACACACATGGGTAACAAAAAAACACCTGTCATTTGCCATGTTCCAGTACTTTAGTTCACTTGAAAAACTGGTTGGTTTGATGCAAAATGTGTTGTTTAGCATATCTAGAGGTAAAAACCAGAAAAAAAGCTGAACCTCTGATCTCTCTTCTTAGATTAATCTACTAATTTTGCACACAAATGTCCTCAGTGCGCAGCAAAACCAATGAATCGGCTTTGCTGTTACAATACTTTTGGCAGGGTCTGGAGAGGTGTTTTTTTTGCTTTGAAAGAATTCAGAATTTGTCAGAGAAATCTGATTTAAGTGCACAATCAAGACAAGATTATAGTTTGTCAAGAACAGGTCGAGATATATACCAAAGTGGATGATCGCGGAATTCTTTCCTTGGTTAAGAGAACCCTTTCATAACATCTCTGATGTGTAAACTTTCAATAATAATATGATTTTAAAATACGAAAGGCTAAAAATGGGATGTTGATATTTTTTCCACTTTATTCCACATCTACAGAACTACAATAAAAAAACAAACAAACAAACAAACTGCACAATAGAACTGATCTGTATCATTATATTAAAATAAATGTTCTGTCACAGCCACAAAAATAAATCAAGTTGCCTTTAGCTTGTTGAAACACAGGCACCAATACTGCTGCTGTGATTTTTCTTTTCTTTTCTTTTCTTTTCTTTTTAAATTAATGGAACTAGAATCCAAAGCGACTAAATATTCACTATAGCACGACTAAAGTCCTGCTTATGTTTTAATCCTAACACCAAGACACTGATGGAAGATCTTCAGGCGCAAGAGTTGACAAGTCAACACCAATGAGAGTTAAATGGTAGCAACAGTGGGGAGTCAAGTCATTCAGATCATCTTTGAAATCAAGTATGAGCTCGTCTAGCAATCTAAGGATTTCTCTACAATCATCAGTACTGTACCTTGAACAACCAACACATTTTGGAAAAATCAAACAAAGCAAACCTTGCAGCTATCAAATGAGTATTATTTGAAGTAGAAAAGACCTTAACAAGTAGTTAAAATGAGTGTTAGGCAGAACCAATCAATAAAACTTCCAAGGAGGAAAATATCTTGCCAGCACTCAAAAACCAAGACAACATTTAACATTTAAGACAACGCAATCACACAAACCTTAAATGAAGCTGCCAAATGTGATAAATAATAAAAGTATTACTGTTCTTGATTTTACATGAGAGTAAAGTAATAGAGCCCGCCAGAGTGATGGCAGCAATCACAAACCGAACTGTAGAAAAACAACAGAAACAATGGAAAAAAAAAAAACCCCAAACAATACTGTTCATGACAAGAAAAGCTTCAAGTATGACCCATCTCGATCAACATATTCATGTATCATCATGCCTCTGACGTGCTGGGAGACTTTTGTACTGGAGTCTCCACGGCTAAAGTGAAAACACAAACTTAGACATTCAAAGGGAACTCGAGTAAGGGCACTAAACAGGATTTTAAAATTAACTCAACCTCTGTCTGTCTGTGTGTCTGTGCGTGAGGGACAGCGGGATAAAAACACGCTCCTCTCTGGGTAAGGGCTCTACAGCGTTTTGAGCTCAATGAGCCTCCCAGCGAAGACGACAAGAGTCCCGATGATGCACACAGCCATGAACACGCAGAGCAGGATGTGATCCAAAACCATGGCGACAAACTTCCACTCCTCCGCGGCCTGTAACAGTGAGATGGGGGAGACGTTTAACTCTGAACAATCACAAGTTTGGCATTTACTGATTAGTTGCTGATTAGTTGCTGGCACTCAGAATGAGAGATCAGTTTATGCAATTAGTAATCTTTAGGCAATTACAAATTGCTAAGAGATTTGAAAAATAGGATTGCCTAAATTTGGCTGTGAACTATCCTTATAATTTGCAGAGGACAAAAAAGACCGATATCACTTTTATCTGTCCAGTAATTATTAATCTAGAATTTTAGCTTAGCTTAGCTTCGAGACAGGAGGACTTACAGTCCTGTGTAAAACTAAAAACTGGGCGATTGCAACACCTTGATTCTTTTCTTTTTCAGATATTCTGTTGGAGATTTGATGCTGTGCTTGGAATCATTGTCCTGTTGCACAACTCAATTTCTGCCAAGCCTTACTTGTCAGATAAATGACCTCATAGTTTAACTCTAGAATATATTGGTCCATGGCCAACTCTGTGACTGCAAGGTGTGTCCAGGTGCTGTGACTACAGAACAAGCCCAAATCATCACACCTCCACCACCGTGCTTGACAGTTGGTATGAGGTGTTTGGTTTTCACCAAACGTGGTGTTGTGCATTACGGCCAAACATCCGGACAAAGGACACTGTTCCAGAAGACCTGTGGCTTGTTCAGATGCAATCCAGTCAATTGTTCAGTCTTTTTCTATCGGTACTATCATGAACTTTAAGATTCAACATGCAAGTGAGGCCTGTAGAGTCTAAAACATAGCTCTTGGTTTTTGTAAATGAGTGTTGCATATTCTAACCTTGAACTGAATTTGCTGGGATGTTCATCCATGGATGAATGCTCCTGACCAGCACCAGGCTGCTACTTACCCTCTCAATTCCTATGGAAGCATTGAGGGTGTACTTATTTTTCTTTAGTCCTGTGAAAACTTCTTTTCACAGGACTGTATGTTTGTATGCCAGCTTCTCTATCCTCTTTAAATCCTGCACCGTGACATGGGGACATTACATTTGACTCTTCTGCACCTTATTCTTCATTCTGCTCAACATACGTAAATCTGTTGCAGCTCATGAATCCCAAACAGTAGCTCAGGTTTCAGGAGATTAAAGATCATTAACACATATATTAAGTGATTATATTTATTGTTTTGTGGACTGATACATTATAATTCATGCAGATGTTTTCTTACATTGTTAGATTCTTCATCTGATTTCATGGTCTCAGCGATGTACTTCACCCCCTCGATTGCGCTGCGAACATCAGGGTTTTTAATGATGGGAGACTGGTAGGTGACACTAGTGGGCATGGGGTTACCTACAGAGGAAAGAGCAGGGATAACCACCAGCGTGAGGATGGACGTATCTAATAATTGTCTCTGGAATCAGCCGACATTTTCTCTGTAGCTCATCTCATCTAAAACTATTTAACTGAATGCGAGGTCCATAGGTTTTGGGACGATGATACATTTTTTGTAATTTGCCTCTGTACACCCCCATTTTAAACCAAACAGTCAAAATATGACTGGAATGCTGAATTTCGGCTTTAATTTAAGGGATTTTTAAAAATATGAATTGCGTTAACTGTTCAGGAATTACAACCATTTTTATGCATAGTCCCCCATTTGTAGAGGCTCAAAAGTAATGGAACAATTGACTGACAAGCAGTTTCATGGCCAGGTGAGGCCTGTTCCCTTGTTATTTCATGACAAACTAAACAGATAAAAGATCTGGAGTTGATTCCAAGAGTTTAACTTACATTTGGTAGCTGGTTACTGACTCTCAATATGATGAGATGTTGATGCAAGTGAAGGAGGTCATTTAGTAGGCTGAAAAACCCAAATAAACCTATCAGACAGATAGCAAAACTTAAGGAGTAGCCAAAACAGCCATCTTGGACATTCTTAAAAATAATGAATAACCTGGCCAGCTCAGCAACACCTAGAAGACCATGGAAGACAACTAAAGTGGATGACCACTGAATTTTTCCTTGGTTAGACAAAGGGTTTACAACAAGGTGCAAACCACTGGTTACATTCAAGAACAGGAAGACCAGATTAGACTTTGCCAAAAAACATCTGAAAAAGCCTGCCCAGATCTGGGGGGAAAATGGTAATGTCCCAAAGCAAACTGCAAAATCGACCCAAGAGTTTCTCAAGGCAAAGAAATGAGATATTCTCAGTGGCCAAGTCAGTCACCTGAATTCAACCAAGCTGAGCAGCTTCTCAGTTACTGAAAACAAAACTAAAGGAAAACAGACCCACAAGCACGCAGCAACTAAAGGTGGCTGCAGTAAAGGTCTGGCAGAGCATCTCAAAGGAGGGAACACAGCATCCTTCTGTTTAAAAGTATGTTAGTTTGTCCTGTTACTTCTGAAGCCTCTGAAAATGTGAGGACAATATATAAATGGCTAAATTCCTCAACAGTTAATGTAATGCTTCTGTTAAAGCCCTTGAATTATAGCTAAGAGTCTGCACTTTAGTCAGAGTTTGACTGTATAATTTAAATCCACTATGGTGGTGTACGGATTGGTGGCAAAAAATTTATGGCCCTAACTGTATCATGCTGACAAGACCAAAATATATAATAAGGGTAGTAATGAAAGTTGGCTTTCTGCCCAGAAATTGCTCCACTTCTCCTGTGTGAAAATGTTTTCTTGGGTCTGCCATTTAGCCTCGCCTGAGATGTCAGAGATGTCCATGTCTGTAGGGAATAGCCTCTTCTGCCGAATCTCCTGACTGGGACGCTTCATTGTTGAGAAGAACATCATGTTGGGAATGGTTTCTATGAAGACCTGAGAGGCAGGGAGATAGAGGTATTGATATAATGAGTCTCATAAAACAGAAAATTTCCCTCATTATTGCCAGTAGGCAGTAAAAAATACGAACCCTGCGGATCCATGGGGGCATGGTGTGTGTGCTTGGCGAGCGGTGATGTGTGTTGATGACGATGACAGTGATGATGATGGAGGCGATGACAAATACCATTGTGAAGAGCATGTATTTTCCTATGAGGGGAACAGCACTTGAGGTGGAGGGGATCAGCTCCACAATAACCAGCAGGAAGACAGTGAGAGACAGCAGGACAGAGATGGAGAGAGTCATCTTCTCACCTGGAGAGAAAGTGACCCACCTCTGAGTGCCTGTATCTCAAAAATAATGTGCATTGCATGGTGCTATAGGCCTAATTTGCATATTCAGGAGTTACTGATAATGACTTCTGTGACCTACCAGAGTCTGTAGGCAGATAGAAGACCAACCCAGTGAGAAAGGAGAACAGCATGCAGGGAATGATGACGTTGACAATAAAATAGAGAGGCAGCCGCAGCATTAGGAAATGGTAGGTAATGTCCAGGTATGGTGTGTCAGGACAGCAAGTGTAGTACACCCAGTGCTTCCAGCCCCTGTAGTCCTTTAACACCCATTCACCCGACTCCATGAAGTTACTGAGATCAGGTCGCTCATTCTCCTAAAAGCAAACATTTTATCATCCTCATGTTCACCTCTTTTGTGATGAATGATGTGAAATGATATGAAAAATTTACACTTACTGGGTTGATTATAACCAGCCGGCCATCGTACGTCCAGGTTCCCAGTTTCATGCTACAGTTCTGTAGGTCAAATGGGAAGTGAAGGACAACAATCTCACAGTAACTCTTAAAAATGGCAGGAGGGTTCCATATTATCTTGCCAGTGTGCTCCAACAGCACTTTAGTTTCATGGATGATGGCGAAGTCACCATCAGCACTGCAGAGGAGGAAGACAGAGGCAGAGGAAAGCAAAGAGTGTGGGTGGAGCAGGATTTTTTAAATGGGGCGACATAGTGTGGTCCAGGAAACAGAAAATTTGATCAGAAATTAAAAAACAAACAAACAAGTGCACTTGAAAAATGGTTGAAAATTCTGCGAGGCATAATTTAATTGTGCCTGCTGCCTCCATAAATGAGCATTAGGACACGTAGCTTCCCTGTAATAATATAGTAGCTGCACTGAAGCACATGATTTAATGGAAAGGTAATGGTGCTAATAAAATATAAACTGGTTACAACAGTATGTATGTTCCATTTTAATGTAGAAGGAAATAACAGTGTCTCACACATCCTTGGTTTACAGTAAGCAAAGTTAAGTGGACCAAACCAATGTGAGGCACACAAGGAGTCCATCTCACAAACCTTATAAATGTATTTCCTGTGCTTATAGGTGCTTTCCACCTATAATGAAACTGACACTTTTCTCTACACGTCATACTGACATTAGTTATATATTTACAGTGATGCAGTGAGGAGGACAAAACTGTTTTTCACAGAAAAAAAGGGATCTATCCCTCCTTATCCCCCTTAAATTCTGCCCATGACACTGAAATAATGCAATTTTGGCCTCCTCTCTAGCCCCGCCCCTGTGGAGCAGCAAGTCACTTAAAAAAAGCAAAAACATGGGTAAGTTTTTCCACACAGAGAGACAGAAAACCTGTCTTTACTTGTTGTACAGCACCAGGTCGGGTTTCCATATGTCGGATGAAGGGACTCTGATCTTTCTTATGCCTCCGTATTCATCAGGATTCCATTGTAAGTTAACATCTACCCATTGCTGTGGGAAAATGGAAAATGTTAGATAACTGATTAACTCATGAAGCTCTATTCAGCTGTTTCATACCCTTTTGAGCATTAAATAGAAATCGTCATGCGCAATATGAACCCCAGCAGAACAGATAGGAATGATCTTATTTAGATCTACCTGTCTGAGACGGACATTGCTGGTCACAATTTGATTAACTTCATCCTGTGAAATGAAAAAAAAAGTCAAGAACAGGTTAAAAAAAAATTTAATAACACTCAAATTTTGTGATAGCTAATAGCTACATAATGAGTAGGAAATTACAAAATTAGGTCAGAAATAAATACAAACAAAAACATTTAAACCAGTTGAAAATTCAGTGAGTTGTATTTATTTTGATGTGAACAGACCTCCTGCCTCCATAAACTAGCATTAGGAAATGTAGCTGCCCCATCATAATACAGTTTGCAAACAGTGAGGGAATAAAAGGCAGTCATTCAAACCACTGTGAGGTACAGAAGGAGGAATCCATCTTTAAAACTTATGTATTATTTTTCATATTTAATTGTACAAATAATTTTCACTGCATGTGATATTATTTAAACTTTCTCAGTCATATTTTTACATGATGCATTAAGCCAGACTTTCTCATCTCACAGTAATTTCTGCCAAATTGACATGACAACACAACTTGGAGGGGGGCCTGCCCTGGACACCATCTTCATGGACTTCGTAGGTGCAGAGGGAGTGCTACAAACAGTGAGAACAGCCTATTTTTGCTTTGTACTTGTGCTGCTTTTTTGCTTTCACTGAACCATCCTATATTTGCTTGTTATCTTGGTTCTACCCAGCATACCATTAGGTGGCAACGTGTCACCTTGCTGCATTTGTGTTCTTATTAACAGACTGTGTCTGAGTTGTAGCCTCGGTCTTTGCAGCTGGGTCTGCTCCACCTAAACCCCTGGCTGTTTGTGTCAAGTGGTATAAATGCTTCTGATTTGAGTCTGTATGTGGCAGATTAAGTATATGGAAAGAAATGCTAAAGGTGTTACACAATACTTATTATGTCATAGTATTTGAGGGATTAGTCATAAGCATGACTAATCCCTCTAGTCAATTGGAGGGTTGTGTCAGGAAGGGCATCTGGCGTAAAATCTGTGCCAAAATTATCTATACAGATTCATCTGCTGTGGTGACCCCATGGGGAAATTCAAGGGAGCAGCCAAAGGTACTTCAGTGATTATTTATCTAGTCTATCCAGTCTATCACAGGGCTATAACAGAGAGACAGACAACCATTCACACTCACATTCACATCTACAGCCAGTTTAGAATCACCAATTCACATAACCTCCTAAGTGTGTTTGGGCCGTATGAGGAAGCCAGTGTACTTGGCCAAAACCCACATAGGCACAGGGAGAACATGCAAACTCCACACGAAAGGCCCTAGCCAGAAGGTGGATTCAAACCCAGGACCTTGTTGCTGTGAGGTGAGGGTACTAACCACCAACAGAGCAAGCCTGGAAATTGTAGTCTGGATCTTTACAGTACAAACGCTATAAAGAAATGCCATCTCATATGATTTTTTTGACTTTACATAGTTGATCCTTGATGTGTTAACCGCGTTTTCATACCTGGTTTGTTTGTTTTCAGCACCACGGACAGTGACATTTCTGCATCAGTTGCTGTGAATGATTTGGTCATAATTTGAACCAAGCAGCTTATAATCTGACACTCTCTGGACTTCCAAACAAATAAAACTAGTTCTCTAAATCAAAACATGGCAATGAGAAAGAGAAAATCCTGTCAGTTCAGAACATGTAATTAATTAAACACAGCAAGGATTATATGAAACACCTATCAAGCCTGATACTCTGTAAAGCCAGTTCCTTTACACAGTTCAAAAATGGTTCCCAGACATCTTTCAATTTTTTTTTCTGTCCTTCATTATTTAAGTTTTTTTTTGCAGGGGAAAGATAAAATATAAATTGTACTTTCCCATGCATAATATTTTGCCTACTGATACTTCCCCCCAAAAAACAATTTTTTTCCATAATAATAAACTTTGATTATGTACACTTTTCTTAACAAAGTTACAAAGTGCTTGACAGAATAAATATTTATGGTATTTTAAAATCAAAATAAACTGTTTAAAACATAAATAAAGGCAAAAATGAAAAATAAAAATGAAATAAAAATAAAAATATTGAACTTTTGACACATATTCATTTTTATTCAGCATTAATGAAAGCTTATTGATAATAACATTTTTGGGATTAAAAAGACTGAGCTTTTCAGGGTTGGGGAAGGATGAGGACCCAAAATGCACCCTTAAAGGCAAACATGGGGAGGAGAACTAAACGCAAGGTTTATTAAAAGCTGGTGAAAAGTCTACAAAAATAAACTAAATCCAAAAGGTGCAACCTTAACTAAAACATGGAGCAAGGAGGAGAAAAGACTTGGCATAACCTGACATGGAAACCATCTTACAATAGGCAGACAACACCACACAAAGTAGAGGGAGGCAGGGGTATAAATACACAAGACTAAGGAGTAAAGTGGCAACAGATGGGAAAGGAGCACAGGTGGTAGCAATCAAGGGCAGGATGCAAAATTAGATACAATGCACAGGGACTAACTGGTAACCAAAGTAAAACAGGAAGTGAGAAACATATCTGAGAATGCAGACATGACACAGCTTGACAGAAGGAGATAAACACAAGAGGATGAAACAAAGGAAGCTAGAAACAAATTAATCACAGGAAAGGACTAGAACTGAGAATCAGAGATTAAATATAAGAAATACTGATGAACAAGGTGAAACAGCAAAGTCCAACAACTACATAGTCTGGATACAGGGAAACATGAGGAGGATCATAAACACAAATAAACTCAGAAGGCAGTAACAAGAACGCAAATGCAATATGCAGAACTGGAGGGCAGGATAAAGCAAAATGTAACAAGAACAGAAACTCAAACACTAACAGAAGAATACAATAAATCATGTTAAATATCGGCAGGGCTAGAACTAAGGCAGGGAATACAATAAATAGAGTACGAGAAATAAGAATCTATAATCTGAACTCAAAAAACATACAAAACTCGAACAATCCCAGGACCACGGCAGAACTTGAATAATGTTTGTTCCTTTTTATTATATTTGTGTTTATTATTATTATTGTGTTCTTTTGGATATAGGCCAAGAAGAACTAGGTGCGGTGGAGTTTCTTTTGAGAGGATGCTCTCACATGTCACTTCATGACCTCTTCCCAAATATTGTAATACATATGTCCAACACAGTGTTCCTTCAGCTTCTGTGTATTTAGTGCATATGTCTGGCATATTTTTAGTGAAAAGTATTAACTTGACAGGAGTCACATGTGTTCACAGTGTGTTAATCTGAGGCATATATTCACCATATGAGTTATTTAAGCTGAATCCAATCCTCTGCTGAGATTTCATTTTCCAAATCTTCTTTCCATGTGTTAAGCTTATGCTGTGAGGTCTCTGAACAGGATGCAAACAGATTACAAAACTCTAATATGATGCCCTTTCTGATTCTTACTCTTAAACAGCCTTTTGCCATGTGCTTTGGAGGTCTGGTGAGTGAGTTATCTGAGAAACATTTAATACAATATTACAGCAACAATTTTTGCACGAGCTACTCCTTCAATTACAGATGTTACAGCAACAAGGTAGTACAACGATGAGTCATCAATTTCTTTCTTTGTGTAAAATGTAGCCATCAAGTCACAGACTCACCACACTTATAAGCTGTATTAGCTGCAGCCCTACTGTGACAACTACAGCTTCACTGAAGTGGTTAACAGGACGAACCACTTTGTTGTAACCAGTGAACAGTTGTTTCACCAGCCGAGTCTCATCGTTTGAGCAACACACTGGACCTAGAACAAACAAAAATACAGGCAGGCGATCAGGAGGATTTTTCATTTGTTTGGTGTCCTCTTTGAAATATACAAACCAAAGACATCAAGCTTCAGTCAGGCTGAGTGATCGATAAAGCAGAACAGTCTATGCTGTTGAGGTATTTAACTCAAAAAGCATCAGATTTATTGGAAGAAATGTCACTTATGAACTATTGATTTTGCACACTAACTCCTCACCACACAGTCATTGCTAATTATGTTTTGAGGTCACTTTGACAAGATCACATTATGAGTAGTACATCCTGCCACCTGAGTGACTCCCATGTCCCCACAAATACTTTCTCTGAGGTGATGAGCAAGGCAGCAGATTAAATTTACTGTGATTCACACTCCAAACATTTCCCTGGCTTACAACAAGTAACCTAAAACCTTCAATACGACATAGAGGAAGCAAAGAGAGAGCTAGAGTGCATGAGAACGTGAGAAAGAGAGAGGCAGAGACAGGCAAATGTAAATGGGAACAGCAGTCAATAACTGTCATTCTACACTGGTGAAAAAAGCCTCTGCACGGAATGTCCTTTGAGCTGCTTAAGCACTGTACTCACATCCGTTTCTATACGTCCTTGGTGAACTTTCTGAGTAATAGGATGTTTGGGAAAACCAGCCCGGGCTAATCCACTTGACATTAAGTATGGATCAGCTCAAGTTCAGAACAGTTAACCTGCATTAAACACCTCTGAATATAAAAAGAGCCCATGAATCATCCTGTCTTTCAGACATATTATAAAATATGCACTACTGGCTACTACAGTCTAGACCATATTTATCAGAAAAATTGAATGAACTAGAAACCAAAAGCAAATAACCAGCTACAAGGGCACTCTGAGAGCACAGACCTCCACTACAGCTTGATTTTTTATTTTCATTCACCAGTGATCTAGATCTCCACCAAGTCTCATGAAAATCAGCCCAGCAGTTTTTGCATAATTCTCCTGACAGAGACGAAGCATCAAACCAAGAAAACAACAGGAAGTATTTCAGTTGTATTTTCCATTAATCTTTATTTAGTTTTAGATTTTTGTTTTCAGCTCAGTTTACTTTCAGTTAGTTTCCACAATGGGTTTACATGTTTAAAGTTCAGTGTTGCTTTTTGTTACTATGATATGGTTGGCATTTGTCAGACTGTAAGATTTAAGAAGTGCAGAACAGTACAATAATACTTGATATAAAGTTAGATATGCGTTCTAATACCAATAAAATTATAGAACAGTGCACCATTATTTTAATTTAGTTTTGTGAGCACAAAATAGAATTTTTCTTTAAACACACACACACACACACAGAAAAACCAAAATATTTTTTCAATAATGCACAACAAACAAACAAGAACAGTTTGTACAATTCTACATTTGGTATAACAGCCTTTATTCTTCAATACAGCCTGAACTCTTTTAGCTTTAAGCTTTCATATCATTTCTGTAAGTAGTCTTCAGGAATAGTTCTTCAGGTTTCTTGAAGGACATTCCAAAGCTCTTCTTTGGACGTCAGCTGCCTTTTGTTCCACTCTCTGTCAATGTTGTAATGTTGTAGTTCAGGCTCTGAGGAGGCCAGTCCATGACTGATAGTGTTTCATTGTGTGTTTGTTTATCCAGGTAGGCTTGTACTACACTGGGAGTGTGTTTGGGATCATTGTCATGATAAAAATGAAGCTGCTGCCAATCAGACGCCTTCCAGATGGTATTGCAGGGTGGATCATAATCTGACAGTATGTTTCTGTATAATAATTCCATCAATTTTGACAAAATCTCCAACACCACTGGCTGAATTGCAGCTCCAAAATCGTGACAGAGCCTCCACCGTGTTTTACGGATGGTTGTAGACACTCAATGTCGTACCTCTCTCCTGACCTCCTCCATATATACTGATGAAGATTTCTACCAAAAATTTCAAATTTGCATTCATCACTCTATAGGACCTGTTGCCACTGATTTTCAGTCCAGTTCCTGTGTGATGTGGCATACCTCAGCCTTTTCTCCCTGTCCTAAAGAATGGCTTCTGGACAGCCACACTTCCACTGAGACCATTTCTGATGAAGCTTCCACGAGCATGGATCAAATGAATGGCCAGATTCATCTCTCAGGGCCAGTGTTAGGTCTTTGTTGGATTTTTTCCTATTTCATAAGGACATGACTTTCAGATTCTGTTCATTAGCTGTAGATAGGTTTTTTAGGCTTTTTAGTCCGCTTGTCCAGTTTCCTTAATTTTTTTAAAGACTCACTGCTAAGTTGGTTGTTATGTATAGACAACACTGGTTCATCCCTTGCGTTAGGCACCTTTTTATGCTTGAATGATTCATAGGTTAGCTTTAAGTTGCTTAATAAACAAACAAACAAATAAACAAAAAAACGAAGAAATGCCATTCCTCTGAAAATGAGGGGAAAAAAGCAGCCAATGTCCAAAGGAAAACTGTTAAAGATGTTCAGATATCCTGGAGAACTATTGCCCAAGATGCTTTTGCTCTTTGGAAGCAAAATAGAGAGAAATGAAGGGTGGATCAAGACTATGCACAGTACTGTATTTGCTTTAATCCAAAGCAGTAATCTGATGGAAAACAATGTAGTTCACAAAGGAATAAAAAGGTGCTTTCAGCTTCTCCCGTTTTCCCCAAGGGGTTGCCACAGCAGATGAATACACATATGTGACTGGGCACTGATTTTAGCCCAGATGCCCTTCCTGATGCAGCTTTTCCATTTATCTGGGATTGGGACCAGCACTAGTAGTACACGGGCTGGTGACCCCCAAGTCTAGACTTGTGTCTCCTCCTGGCTGCAAACTGGGGACCCTTCGTGTGTGAGGTGAAAGTGTAAATCACTACACTGTGGGGGACGAGTGCTACAGGATAAAACACAATGGTGTTTGGTTTTTATGTGGCATAGGGTATTAAAAGAATAAAACAATACAAAGACCCAACAAACAAAGGAGGCAATGTGTAGACACGTCAGATGAGTCATTGTTCATATAATCACAGTAAACACTTCATGTAATTTTGTCTATCGTGACCTAACAAACAGTTCTGCGAGCCAAGTTTCGGTCTTCGCGTGTTATTTTGGGAATCTGCTGGCGAGTGACACTGAACTGAGTAAGCGAGGCTCTTGTTTCATTTAGCCAGCAAGAGCAAGCACACACA
>VUQH01039113.1:14612-43834 GCA_015106775.1 Etroplus canarensis
TAAGCAAACACATAGCACACACACACACACACACACACACACACACACACACACACACACACACACACACAGCCCTGTCAGGCCTTCATTTGGGATCTTTGTCAAAGATCAGCATAATGAGTGTGGTGTTGTTGTGCACAGTGTGGTGTTGTTGTGCACATTGCTGATATTCATTTCCCTGGTTGTCTGCCATTAGCTGCGCCTGTTGCTGTCTGCTTGTCCTCTGTCTTTTGCACTGCGAGCAAGCTTTGATCTGACCACATACAAAAATAGAGAGGGGGCGGGACCGGGGAGACACTTGGAGCTGTCAGTCTTTGCCCACAATTACTTCGTGCTTCAACACGATATTGACCTGCCACTGCAAAATAACACCAGCTGTTTCTATTTTCTGTTACTTTCTCAATATGAGTTCATGACAATAGATGAAAGTAAACTTTTGAACAAATAAAACTAATTTTGAGGCACAGGAGGTGCAGGGAAAATACTGTTGAAGAAGATAATATTTACTTCTGTGACAATGAATTTGAGCAGGCTTTTTAACAGAAATTCAGGTTTCTTTAAACCAGCTCATCTGTTTGCTTTGCTTTGATTGCTCTCCAGGTAATGGACATCAGTTGTGCCATTCAGTCAAACATTGTTAAATGGATAAACGTAACTACACACTATATACATAACTACAGAATTAGATCCGATTACAGGGTGCCCATGCACGTGTTCAAGGAGGCACATTGACACTTTCTTATATGAATAATTACATGAGAACATATATAAGGTGCTTCTGCACTTGACAAAAAGTATTGGAGTAGTACATTCAGCTGCCTCTTCAACAAATGTTTTTTCTGTGGACATACTTCAGCTTTCCAACTCTACCGTCTCGTATGTCCTGCTTTGCAACTATGGTGAACTTGGCATAGTTGCACGTCAGTTCTCAACTTGCTTGTTCTGGCCGGTGGCTTTTCATCTGGCAGAGCAAAACAAGGACTACTGTAGCCAGATGAAGTCTGTCCAACCAGAGACTCAGTGGAAAAGCTGCTGAATTACTGAGGACACTGTGCAGTGACCTGTGCAGCCTGGTAGGGAAAACTGAGACAGGATATGCTGGGGCTTGCTGTTTGCAGCAACAAGATTGCCCAGTTATAAAGTGATTGTGGATGGCATAGTTCTCCCAGACAGATAAAAAGATACAAAGAAAAAAAAAGAATACTAGAATGTCTCACTAAATATGAATAAACTTCCTTAATATACCTGAGTGGCCCAAAGTAAAGTGAAATCCATTTTTTGGGAACACTGCTGTTGTTTAATCGCACAGAGGATAAATTAATTTTTTCTTGCTCTACACAACAACAGTTAATCATTGTTGAAAAATGGAAATAAATTAGTCCTGAAATCATGTCACCATTGCATTTTCTAAGTAATTTCTGTTTCTACTTGGGGAAAGTATGAGGAATGCCCAGTGTGCATCGCCACTGATGATTGTCAGGTTTTATCTGAGCAAAAAAAAAAAACCTCCTTGTAGTAGCTCAGTGAGAGACTTTCATGTATAACCAGGTATGGGAGTAATACTTGAGTGGTTTTAACTTAATAGGTGCAAACTAGGAATAAAACAAATTACATGCCCAGAACCCAGCTCTACCTTGAATCTGACCCTGTGTGACCTTGACCTTTGACCCCCACAGTCTTGTAAATCTTATCAGATCTTCTACCCATCATAGGTATCAACCACACAAAGTTTGGAAAAGCTCCAGCAAACAAGTCAGCTCCTGTAGAGGTAACAAGATTTGTAATGGACGGATGGACAGATGCACAGAGGGAGAATGGATGGACAACCTAAAAACATAACGCCTCCACAGCAGAGGCATATTATTAACAACAACAATAATAATAATAATAATAATAATAATAATAATAATATCAACAACAAACAAACAATCAGAATCAGAATACTTTATTAATCCCAGGGAAGAAATTGTATAAAACATGATTTCACTTGTGTTAATCTGGTCCTTCCAAAGACCTAATTTAATCTTATGTCTTAGATTACAAAATTGACTGTACATTTGAAACAAATACATAAAGAAGAAGACTGAAAAACTACAATTATGCTCCTGAGTTCCAGTTACACAGTATTGTGAAAAAAAGATAATGCATCACAGGGGTAAGACAGTGCCCCAACTTCTCTTTTAAATTAGTTATAACATTTGATATCTTGTCATTATACTATTTTGAATTAAATATAAGGTTTGAGTGACTTGTAATAATTCTAAAACTAGTAAATAAACAAACAAATGTGGCACTTTCACAAAGAAGAATGGGACATGACAGACTAGAATATAATTTTAATGTCATCTGAAAATCTCATTCTGTTTAGATTTAGATATTAGAAACCATCCTGTTTTTAAGGTTGACTGCTCTGAAATACTGAGATAAGTTGGTGGTGGTAAGTACGATTCAAAGTGAACTCATAACATTTGAGAATAAAAACCCTTCACATGATTTACGAGCATCCATTTTTATTGCACATCTGCAGCGATGCAGATAATGTCCAACTGTTGCCTTACAGGCTGCATCCATTCATCCTGACATACCACCTCTATCTGGCCAGCACATCAATTTATCATCTGTGTATTTCAGTCAGAATGGGTCGCTGAATCGAAATGGAAAAGAAGAAGATGTAATTCTTACTCAATCCTAACGTAGGCAGAACTAAGAAATGAACAGCACCCCCCCCTTTTTTAAAAAAAAATTATTATTATTATTATGTTTATTTATTTATCTATTTTTTTTGTTTTTCTTAATTTATTTTTATTTTTTCTATTTTTATTATTTTTTATGATGCAAGGGTATGCAGTGTGTAGTGGGTATGTGGGTATATGTATGTATGTATGTGTATATGTTACGTGTTTGTGAAATAATTTTGAAAAAGACAATAAATATATTGGCAAAAAGAAAAGAGGCAGGGAAAAAAAAAAGAAATGAACAACAATAATTACTGCATTATAGTGCAAAATGATGGGAAATCATGAAGGCATGCTTCAAGCAAAAATTTTGATAGTAAAAGTGTCAATGGATAGCAGTTTTGGAATAAATTCATTTCAACTGTATATTTTGTACCTCACATTATCCTCTTTGGAGAGGTTTTAACCTCGTATATACGTACATCCACCAGCCACTTTATTAGGTATACCTGTTCATTATGATTATGGATTTAATTTATTTTGCTCTTTTGAAAAAAAAAAGAAAACAGCAACAAATAATGAAATGCCAATAAAAACAACAAATACCTGAACTAAAAGGGAAGAATGCAAATTATTGACATAAAATGTGTACGCTGTAGCGTTAGCTGATTACAGCTACCCTTTTTACAAAGCGTATTCTGTATGGCAGGAATTTTCTAGCTACTTTTCACAAAACAAAGACCAAAGCAGTGAATACATTAAGAGTAAGTGAGAAGCAAATACAATAACTTAATGAAATGTACTTTCAGCTGCTCACTTGTATTCTACCTAAGGGGTTGCCACAGTGGATTAAGCCACATTGGGAATTTGGGAGAGATTTCATGCTGGATACCCTTCCTGATGCAACCCTCCATGGTGAGAGATGCTTGTGTCCCCACCTAGAATTGGACCAGAGATAATGTGTAAACCACTACACTACAGGGACACTTGAAGCAATACAATAACTACTGATTCATAAAGGCCTTTTAAAAGCAAATATCTAATCAGCCAACAGCATGGCAGAAACTCAATGCATCTATTCATGTAGACATGGTCAAAAAGACCTCCTGAAAATCAAATAAAGTATCAGAATGTGGAAGAAAGGTGAACATGGTGTAATTGTTGGTGCCAGACAGACTGAGTATTTCAGAAACTACTGACCTCCTGGGATTTCCCACATGACCATCTCTAGGGTTTACAGAGAACGATCAGAAAAAGAAATAGTAAGCAGCAGTTACCTTTGCAAAAAATAACTAATTGATGCCAGAGATCAGAGGAGAAGGAGCAGACTGCTTCAAGCTGACATGAAGGCAACAGTAACTCTAATGACCACTTTTTACAATCATAACACGTTGAACTTTGAAGCAAATTGCCTCTGCAAGCAGAAGACCAGGAACAGGAAACCGGCTTTACAGTGAGGTTACATGAGCTCACCAAAATTGGACAATGGAAGACTGCAAACACGTTGCCTGGTCTGAATAGTCTCAATTTATGCTGCAACATTAGGATGGTTGAGTCAGAATTTGGCATAAAAACCATGAAAGCGTGTCTTCTATTAATGGTTCAGGCTTATGGTGGTGGCATAATGGTGTGGGAGATATTTTTTGAGAATTGTGTGACGCTATTGTGTCAACATGGAACAGGCATGAGGAATGTTTCCTGTACTAACTGATGAATATATGCCAAGATCTGTGTACAACCTGGTACTAGCAAGGTGTACCCAATAAAATGGCTAATGAGAAAATGTGTATATAGAATCTTCAAAAAAATTATCTTCCTATTTATTATTATAACCCTCAAGTGTTATTTTATTCCTGTCTGATCAATACAGAGGAACTCTGTTTATGTCCTTTCTGCCTGATTTCATTTACAGCTAATCTTAAATCTTATGTTCTCTGAGATAAAAGTGTATTTGCTTCAAGGCACGGGATCAGGTAATTTGATGTTAAATAGAACTGAAGTCCTGGTCTTTTCATTTTCCTTTTGCTGCTTACCAGATAAGCCAGTCACGTTATGCTGCAGCTTTCATCTTCCTTTCAAAACAACATGTGATATGAGCAAATAATTTTAATTTGTAAGAGATGAGTGGAAGAAAACTCTTCATCGACAAAATATTTGCATGAACCTTGGTAGAAACTTCTTTGAAAATCCAGAAAGGATCAAGACCTACAAATCTCTAAGGTGTTCTGTATCTTGAGAAGCACTTAAGGCCTGATTATTTGACTGTCCAGTACTTGAAAGGTCACAGTTTTAAAAACCCCAACAGACCAAGAGACGGTGTTCGGATTAACAAGTATGTGCCACATTAAAAGTCCTTGGACAAAGACACTCAATAAGTACCTGGTCAATGATAGTATTGAATTCATGAGGAATGTTAACAATGTTGGGTCCCTTTAATAGGGTACGGAATACCTAAAGGACAAATGCTAACATATTGTCATTTTTAAGCGCTTTACATATAAAATAAAAGGCTAAACGTCATCATAGTGAACAGCCCCCTGGTAGAACTTTTCACTGGAAGCAGTCCCTCATCTCTGGCTGTGTTGGTTCTTAATAAGAAACCTTTGGAATTGCAGAGCAAATATGATTTATGATGCTTATTTTTGCATCAGTGTGATGAAACTCTTCAGTTTGTTAGGACTTCAGTTGAATGGATTAGCTAAAATCTGGTGTTCCTCCACTTTTTCGACCATAAAGAGATTTTTAAATGGATTTTTATAGATTTTTAACAGAAGTAAAATTGGATACACTGTAATATAAAGTTTTAATAATCTTGTTTAACTGCACGTGTCTTTTTTTGTAACTTTCCTTTGGCGAGGCCCTGTGTCGTGAAGCTGTCCTTTTCCTGAGCGAGGCCCCGTGAAAAAGAACTTTAGTCTCTTGAGAGATCAGTACATAATTCACAGAAGACTAACATTTTACAACATGTAAAGAACCTTACTTAAATACTCATCAAAAATATAATTGCTGCTGAAAACATTTGGGTAACTAAAATGGGCTATTATTAAAAAGATATCTGGGAGGTTATTTTCTAAATAGTTGACATAGTTGACATTTGGTTTGAATTGTAGAAACAACAAGACACAATATCAAGTTTTCAGAACAGGCTATCTTACGGCAAACTGAACCATAACCAGTGAGGTTGATTTATCCACACACAAAGCCACACAGAGGGATACCTACCGGAACATATACAGAGAATGCATGCCAGCAGGATCTGGACCTTTGGAAGATTCATATTTCCACCAGATGTTTATCGAAACAGCCCCAATATCCACAACATCCGTCCAAACCTAATCTGTAAGCTGACTTTACACAGACGCAGAAATATGCACTAAAGCTGTAGCAGTCACCTTAGAGCTGAAAGTGAGTTGTGGGAAGGTGGATTGGCCAGTATGTGAGCTCGTGTTTCTCATGGCCAGCTCCACCTCCCCCACCCGACAGCATCCCAAGCTCTCAGCACACTTCAAGGCAGAGGAGACAGCTGGGACTGTGTGTGTAGGTGTGTGTGTGTGTGTGTGTGTGTGCGTGTGTGTTGAAAATGCACATATCCACATTATCATTTTCCAACACAGAATCCAGCACTGCATCTTCTGTCAGTGAGACAGAGTAGCAGAGAACGTGTAATGATAAAAACAGAGAGTGAAGGTCAAATCACTGAAGAAGACAAACACGCGAACACTTTAGGAGACAGAGACAGGCAGGCCGACAGAGGGACAGCTGATAGCTGTCACTGATGGAATGAGAAGCATGTCCACACATGCACCCAAGCTGTAATACACACTCTTGCAGGCAGACACGCAGACACACACTGTACCCACATTTGCAGCTTGCATATCATGACAGAAAAGGCGGTGTGTTTCAGTCTGACCAGCACTAAAGATAACAAGAGTTTTCCTGCTTCTTTAGGTACAATTTCATTTTGTTAAACATGACTCAGAGTGGTTTTGTTGTTGAAGAACTGCTGATGTTACTTGATCGATGTAATTTATGCTACTTTTTTTGAAACAATTTTCATTTCTGTTGTAAAAATCTCCGCTTTTCTCCAGTGATTGCTTCTGTGAAACTTCTTAAGTGTACGTGTGAGCATCTATTTAATAAAAAAAACTATGATGTTTTCAAAGCACTCATCAAGTTTTATGTTACTTTGGGGCTTTTATTATCTTGATTGATAGATAGAAAGACAGATTAAAAGTGATTTTTAGTTGGTCCTTTTTTAGCAATCCTTGTTAAAATTGAGCAAACAATGAAGGATTAATTAAAAAAAAGTGGAACATGTACATTTTTTTCTAATTGGAGCCAATATAGCAGACCTCTGAACATTTAGAGACTTTTTTTTAAAAGTTTATTACATTTCCAAGAAATGTAGATGTGGGGAAGTAACAAAAAAAGGAGGAGAACATAATCAGCAATCAAATCCTGCTTTTAAATTGAGAATTGCAAATAATTAAGAATTTCCAAAGCTGAAAAATAAATTCACTGAGGAAGTGGAAAAAAATACAGCTTCTCTAGTAACCACTTGAGTTTAAAGGGCATCAACCCCCGTAGCCTCAAAATGCTCAACTTTACAGCAATCTTTTTGTAGCTGCCCTCTTTAGGGGTCAACGCAGAAGATCATCTGTCTCCATCTCACCTTTGCATCCTCTTTTGTCAAACCAACCCTCTTCATGTCCTCCTTCACTACATCTCCGTGGTCTTCCTCTTTACCTTCTGCCTGACAACTCCATCTTCAACATCCTTTGCCCAGTTTATCCACTATCCCACATCTACATATGTCTGCTCAACCTAAGATGTTCCTCTGATGTACTCATCTCTAATCCTGTCCATCCTGGTCACTCCCAGAGATAATCTCAACATCTTCAGCCACCTCCAGCTCCACCTCCTGTCTCTTCATCAGTGCCACTATCTCCAAGCCATACATCATAGCAGGTTTCACTGTCTTCCCCTTCATTCTGCTGCTTCACTCCCCATGCATTTATTTGCTACTGCTGCATGTCATTAAATGTTGTCTTCTCTCTCCCATAGTCTGTGTCTCTCTTTGCTCACCTTTCTCTCTTCTCCCACCCCCAACCAGTCGAGGCAAATGGCTACCTCTCCCGGAGCCTGGTTCTGCCGGAGGTCTCTTCCTGTTAAAAGAGAGTTCTTAAGTAATTTCCCTCCGGGGATTAATAAAGCATTCTGATTCTGATTCTGATTCCATCCCACAGCTGCCAAGTGCTTCTTCTGATTGTCAGGGTTTTCTCACTAATACTGTAGGGTCTTTACCTTACAGTGTAAAGTGCCTTGAGATGACTTTTGTTGTGAATTGGCGCTATATAAATAAAATTGAATTGAATTGAAATGCTGCTATCCTTCTGTCACAAAGCACCCCTGACACTTCAGAATCGAAACACTGTATTAATCCCAGGAGGAAAAGTGCATTGTGTTATGACGCTCAGTTAGATATAGATACATATAAATCTGAAAGGAAATGAAGACTAAAATATATAAACAAATAAGCATGTCTGTATAAATTGCAATATTTAGCATAAATAACTCCAAAGTTAAAAACTATATATAATGTGGTAAATAGTGAATGGACTGTTGCTTTTGTGCTTTAACTGAGCACTCGAAGCACTTTTACTACAAGCCTCATTTACCCATTCACACACACATTCATACAGCACTTTATTCTAAGACTTCAAGCGTATTTAACTATGATGCACACATTCACACTGGATGCATTGTGAGCAATTTGGGGTTCAGTGTCTCGCCCAAGGATGCTTTGGCATGTAAACTGGAGAAGCCAGGGATCGAGCGGCCAACCTTTCTGTTGGAAGACAACCCGCTCTACCTATTGAGCCACAGTCGTACAAATTGTGGTGATAAAAGAAACTGCTCAAGGTGTCTCAGGGAGGAATTATAGAGTTTGATCGTCACAGGAAGCAATCATTTCCTGTGGTCCATTGCAGTGGAATAAGTCTGGAACAAGACAGAAAGTGATCCTGTGCCTGTCCAGCACATCATGGAGAGGAAGAGAAGGATTGTCTAATACTGTCCTTAACTTGGACAGCATCCTCCTTTCTGACACCGCTGTTACAGAGTCTTGTCTCCACCCTGCCTGCACACTCTTCTTCACCTCTCTTGTGCTCTGTCCATTGCTATGAATGTTGACCTCAAGTATTTAAACTCATCCACCTTCGCCAACTCTACTCCTTGCATCTTCATGAGTGCACCTGTCTCCCTGTCATTCACACATATGTATTTTGTCTTGCTTTTGATAACTTTCCTTCCTCTTCTCTCAGTTTCATAACTCCACCTCTCCAGGCTCTCTTTCACCTCCTCCCTACTCTCATTAAAGATCACAATGTCGTCTGCAAACATCCTGACCTCCTCTGTCAACCTGTCCATCACAAGCAAAAAGGGGCTTCTCTCGAACCCATCTGTCACTCCTACTGTGTACCTCACCACAGTCTTCATGTCCTCATACATGTCCTGGACCATCCTCCTACTTTTTGCCACTACTGACCTCATACAATACTACAGTTCCTGTCTTGGCACCCTATCATTTGCTTTCTCTAGAGATAGAAAGAATATTTGCAGCTTGGTACAAAGATGGTGTTGGCTCCTATGGACAGTTCCCCCTTCATTGCAACTCGAGAGGTGGTGAAGCTTGTCAAAACAAGATTGTGAGAAAAAAGTTAACAAAAAACAATAACACGAGGAGTGGAGTGAGCCACGACAATCACACAGCTCAGACTCTGCAAAGACAAAGAGATTCTGGTCCTGGGGTGCTCCTCCCCTTTAGATTAATTATTACCTAATCTAAATGCCGAGTGGAGTCACCTGCAAAGGAAGGTAGTACCTAAGGCAGGGGGGAGAGAGCAAAACACACCCTCACAGTAGGCCCTTCCCCTTATGGCCTTAACATTGCTATTAGCAGCACTAGAAAGAATACTTTTCTCATGTTGGTACCATGTTGGTGACCAGGCTGTGGTTATGTTGCCTTTCATCCACTGGATGGCAGGATTCAGTTGGGAAGTTTGACCGAAAACAGAAGCCTGGAGCATCAAACCAGAGACAAATGTTCTGAGAATGCATGCCTGAGTATGAGCCATATTAAAAGTGTGTCAAGCTTTTAAGTGGGAGCAATACTTTATAGTCTTTTATTCTCGTGTCTGGGAGTTTGGCTCTTTTACCCAGTCCAGAAATCTGGTGTCACAAAATAGCTTTATTCATCTCCTCACACAATGCTCATCTTTATGTGATGAACCCTCGAGGCTTGTCATAGATCAGTAGGTTTTATGATTAGATTGGGCAGTCATTAGCGGCTGTGAGAATAAAAAATTGAATGCAGCTCAACTTCTAAACAGGAATGGACCGCAGAGTAAAATATGACACCACTATCATTATATTTACAACTGTGAAGAAGGAAATGGACAACATTTTCTGGCATCAATCCATCCATCCATCCATCCATCCACCACTTACATGGGTTCGGGTTTTGGCAGAGATGCCCAGACATCCCTCTCTCCAACCACCTCCTCCAGCTGTTCTGGGAAGGACACCAAGGTGTTCCCAAGCCATCCATGAGATATCTCCAGTGTGTCCTGTGTCTGCCCTGAGGCCTCCTTCTGGTAGGACATGCAAAAAAAATACACCTCACCTACGAGGTGCTCAGGAGGCATCCTGATCAGATGCTTAAACCACCTTAACTGAGTCTTTTGGATGTGGGGGAGCAGCAGCTCTACTCTGAGCCCCTCCAGAATGACTTCTCATCTTATCTCTAAGGCCGAGCCCAGACACTCTTAGGAGGGAGCTAATTTCGGCTGTGTCCTCCTCCTTTTGCTCATGAGGGTAGGACTGTAGCAGCGCTTGTTTTTACACTCAACTCTCTCTTCATCACAACAGACCGGAAAGCATCCGTCAATCTGTTGATGCCAACCTATCTTTCAATCTCCTGCTCCACTCTCCCCTCACATGTGAACATTTTTTGCGCTAATGAAAATAACCTGGGGAATCAGATGTTATCTCACATGAATTTATAACAAAGGAGAAATTATTTTTCCTAGTGATAGAATCAATCCACAGCTGAACACATGAAATGGTAAAACGTTTATGAACAATAGAGTATCCTGGTTGTTGACCAGGGTCATTAGTCTTCACACATTGTATTGTACTCTTACACGGTCATTAAAATCAAAACTGGAAATTTGACTGCATCAAAGGCAATTATAGCGCTTAGTTTTTTTCTTTGGAAAGTCATTTCCTTCAGCTTGTCATACAAACAATACATTTCAGCCATAAGTCACTGGCCTGCTAATCTTAGTGAAGAGTTTTGCAGTTCCTACTAATGTGTCAATTGTTCTGCTTAGAAGAATCACAGATTACAGGGCACTGACATTTTAGGATGTGATTAGTGCACAGTAATTCACTCAGTTAATAAATATTCATTTAGTCACAAACCTGAATGAACTAACTGCTGCCCACACTAGATGGCAGTACAAGACTAAGAAACAGCAGCACAGGCAGACAGACTTGATGCACTAAGGCAGGATAGAACAGTGTGTGTGTGTGTGTAGGTGTGTGTGTGTGTGTGTGTGTGTGTGTGTCTATTGTCTCTCCTGTCTGGGACTTTGTGCTTCTTTCTGCCATTCAGTACATTTTATCTAGACTTTCTCCTTGTCTGTCTCACTGGTTTCACATGTCTTTATGTGTTTTACCCTCTGTCTCTGGTTCCGTTCAGGACACATGCACACACTCACACACACACACACACCTTCAGCTTTTCCTCTCTCATAAAAACTGATACTGATCTTTGAAGGGAATATTAAAGAGTACTTTGAGATGCGTAGAGATAGCCATTTGTCAGTGTTTCACAGAAATCTCTGAATTAAAATATCATGGAGAAGTTACATTATCAATAACAATATAAACCCATTCTGGCCTTAAGTTACTCAGAGTTCAACCTTTTATCTACATTATACTGCTGGCAGACCAGTCCACCAGCGCACTGTTGGCCAAGACTCCAGGTTACCAAATGTTATTATCATCTTTGAAGTGTCAGCTCTCTAATTTTATAATACTGCATTTCTGAAAAGAGAATAATTTTATAAGAAAGTTTCCTCAAGGAACCCACAACAAACCACTTTAGATTTTCTGGAGGGATGAGTGAGATGTGAGACGTGCACTTTGTTGTCTGTGTTTATCCCAAACTACTAATTTTGCGTGTAAATGAGCAACCATGATTTAATGTGACTCAAGGCTTACGAGATGTTATCTAATAGAGTCACACACAGACATGAGGCTCTAATTGGAAAAGACAAGACTTTCAGTTGGTGGGGAAAGTAGTTGTGAAAGAAATTTAATGTTGCATCACAAGGAATTAATTTAGTTGCAGTGAAAGAAAGTTTGCTAGCTGTTGAAAGCAGATTTTTTCATTTGAAAAAAAGAATAAACCAGCCTTGATGGATTGAACCAGGATAAGTTGGTTCATTTGAAAAATTAACTGTCTCCATATCATTATTATTGTAGTGTTCTCACTTGCAAGCAGTCACTGTAAATGTGCACTTGATGTTGTTTATTTATTTTTTTACTTTTTTGTCAAAATATAGCTCCCTGAAATATTGCTGGTGAACAAACAATCTTTTGAAATTGTCGATTTGTTAAATTAAATGTTCCTTGCTTGATTGCATGTTTTACATTGTAGGAAAAAGTGTATGTGTCTCAGTCTCATCTGCCAAGTGAAACAAGTTTTCTTTGTTTGCCATAAGTCTTTTTGTGTCTTCCTTTTGTGATTGCCACTTTGAGGTTGCTTGTACTGTAGCGGGATCTGTTTCTGCCCTCCATTTCTAAGAGGTGAAATTCATAATCTTTTTTTTGGGGGTTAATATTTGGACAGCACTGAGAGGAGACAGTTAAGGGATATCCATAGAGAGCGCAACTAGAGGCGACATGGTGAGCAAAGGCCATAGAAAGTCAGTGGCATTCAATGACTTTAAGAGATGATGGGAGAAATAATGGATGAGTCTCAGCATGAGCCTTGGATGTCCAGTAGCAACCAAGTGTTTAAGTACAAAAAGATGCACGATGAGTGCCTCGCTTCTTGACCATCTTTAAGTTTCACCACCCACTGATGTAAGGGAATCCTTTTCTGTGGGTTTGAAGGCTCTGTGAGGCTTGATTTAAGGTAAATAAAATACATGAAGTGGTTTCCTTTGACTCTTAATCATTTGTAGGAAATTCTGCCAAAGTCTGCTGTATTTGTTGGTGCTTTTCAGTGCATTTAAAAAAGTATCAGCAGAATTTTGCGGCTAAAGCTTGTGTTGAGTCATTATTTCCCTGGGTAGAGCTGAGTAAACTCCATACATTTCAAGAAAGGAATTTAAGAAATGTAAGGCTTTTCTTTAGTGCATCAGCTATCATGCTGAAACTCCCTGACATCAACGTAGTTTTACTTTTTTTATGTTAAATTATACAATCATATGCACTCACCTGACACTTTATTAGATACAACTTGCTAGTTTACTTGGTTTGATAATCTTTTGCCTACAGAACTGCCTTAATTCTTCATGGCAGAGATTCAACAAGGCGCTGGAACCATTCTTCAGAGATTCTGATCCATACTGACATTATAGCATCACACAGTTGTCGCAAATTTGTCAACTGCACATCCATGATGAGAATCTCGCATTCCACTACATCCAAAAGATGCTCTGTTGGACTGAGATTTGGTGACTCTGGAGGCCGTTTGATTACAGTGAATTCATTGACATGTACAAGAAACCAGTTTTAGAGGATTTGAGCTTTGCAACATCCTGCTGTAAGCAGCCATCAGAAGATGGATACACTATGGTGATTAAGGGATGGACATGGTCAGCAGCAATACTCAGGTAGGCTGTGGGATTTTAATGATGCTCAGTTGGTACCAAGGGGCCCTGAGTGTGCCAAGAAAATATCCCCCATGCTGTTACACCACTAACTACAACCT
This sequence comes from Etroplus canarensis, assembly GCA_015106775.1. NCBI lineage: Eukaryota > Metazoa > Chordata > Actinopteri > Cichliformes > Cichlidae > Etroplus > Etroplus canarensis. The sequence continues at coordinate 28,296 of VUQH01039113.1, forward strand.
GAACAGTTATTTCAAGGCAGAACGGATACATATTTTTTCATGTTGTGTACATCAGAGTCTAACCCTGCCATCTGAATGTTGCAGCAGAAATCTTGACTCATCAGAACAGCAAATCGTTTTCCAGACTTCTGTTGTCCGACTTTAGTGAACCTGTACAAATTGTACCTTCAGTTTCCTGTTCTTGGGTGACAGAAATGGTACCTAGTGAGGTCTTCTGCTGCTGTAGTCTATCTGCTTCAAGGTTCAACGTGTTGTGCATTCAGAAACACTCTTCTGGTTACCTTGGTTGCAACTAGTGGTCATTTGACTTACTGCTGATTTCTTGTTCACTGCAAGCAGTCTGGCTATTCTCTGCTGCCCTCTGGCATTAATAAGACATTTTCACCCACAGAACTGCTGCTCACTGGATATTTTATCTTTTTAGATTAGTCTCTGAGAACCTTAGAGATGGCAGTGCAGGAAATTCCCAATAGATCAGCAATTTCTGAAATAATCAGATCAGTCTGTCTGGCATCAACAGCCATGCCATGTCATGTTTAAAGTCACTTAAATCACCTTTCATCCCTATTCTGACCCTCAGTTGTAACTTCAGCAGATTGTCTTGACCGTGTCTACATGCCTGATTGCACTGAGTTAACAATACGTTATTAACTGTTTGAATTTTGGTATTAACAAGCAGTTGAACTGGCATGCCTAATAAAATGACTGGTGATTTGAATAGCATGCTACTTCTAGCACATTTTCTATTTCTCTTTAATGGTACTTTTCTAGACATTTTCCTCTTTTTAAATGACACTTTACTGTGTTACATTATACATAAAATAGGGTTACTAACAGGGCTCGGATGTCATTAGTCATACATTTTAATGGTATCAAATGACATGCAAATACAGAAAATGCCTCATGGAAAATTTATGTGTTCTTCATATGCTATTTCATGATACCCAGCTGTATTAAAGAGTGTTTGATCTGGGGTGTTTTTGAAAAGTTATATTAGTTTTCTTCATATTTACTGCCAGAGTCCAACTGTAACTTTTCTTCTATGTCCAGCTGTTTCTATAATCCTTGTTCAGTAGAGACAGTAGATCAAGGTTATCAGCATAAAACAGAGACTTCTCCTCTCTTTTTCAGAGGGGGAAGCCAGGAGCAGCTCATTATTTCAACTCAACAGTAAGTTTGTTTAGACGCACATTAAATAAAATTGGATTTAAACTGCAATACCGACAGAAGTCTTCTCTGGGTTCAGAGACTATTCATTTGTCTCCAATTTTCCCAAATGCATTGATTTAATCATACACTTGCTCACTACACGGAGAAGTACGTAAAAGTCCTTTGTGTCAAATAGTTTTTCTTATAAGCTACACAAAAATATGCAAATATATTACCCATTTTAGTCTGGTCTAAATGCTACTAATACTAATATTGAGAATAATTTTAATTGCACTTAATGTTGAAGAATAGCCAACCCTCACTGACCTCATCACCCTGGCCACTTTTCCTTTTAGTATCCTGTAGCATGTGTTACAGCATTATTTTCAAACCTTTTGCAAGGTCATGTTTGACTTTTGAGAAAATATGTTTTTGTAACTTGATTCCAGTTATCAGTTATACTACCACTTGGTCTGTTGGCTGCTGTTGGCCAGTATTCACTGGTTTACACTGGTCTGACTGAATTCACACAAGTAGCATGAGGTGAAACTTCACTTTGTGTTCGGTGTGCCACCAATGGACCACACTGCCACCATGTTATATATATCATATCAGACATAAACTACCCCCTACAGTCAAAAGTGGTCCAAAAGGTGCAAATGGATTTCAGAAACACACCAAAGGACCCCATAAAGACATTGGAAGAAAAAGGTACAAAATATCTGTATTCCCCATAAAACATGCGTTATTAGCTCATCCGGCCAAAGCACTGATGAGCTAATGCTATGGCAAGGCATTTGTCGTCTGTCTACAATTCACAAGAATCGCTACTCCTCCTGGAGTGTTAGTCAGATTTAATTAAAATTTGCCCACAGTGATCACCAAATGGCACTTTTCCTTTTTTCATTTCTGAGAAATGTTGCTCCTAAAAGTATTGGTCTGGATTGCAATATTTATAAAATTTGTTTTCGTTGGATAATGCTGTTGTTAGGTATATATCTATGGCATAATAAGCTATGTTAAGGCTGGTCAAGAATTTGAGCTTTGGAAAACGTGTAGCATTATTATTGACCAGATTATTGGACAACATTAGCAGTAAAGCTACTTGTTTTTCAAATAGAAAACTTGAAGGCCAATCTACAACATGATAGTGTTGCTATTTCTAATTTTGTTATTCCTATCATGCTGGAAGCTTTTCAAAGTTTCTGTTGATTTAGATAAGTGGCCCTAAACCTTTTTTTCAGTGATGTAGCCCCTAACCAGAGTAAAGTGTTTTTGGCTGAAAAAAAAGATGTAAACCACAAAATTGCAGCATCAGTGTCTGATTTATTAAACTCTATAACTGTACAAAATGCTATTTGTAACTATTTGGAAATGAAAACACACAAAAAATAACTTAAAACTTGTTAACAAAGAAATAATTAACTTATGAACGAAGCTTTGTGTACATAAAAACAATTACCAACTCAAAGTGCTCTCTTTTGGGATTACAATAAAGATCTGTTCTCAAACTGAACTTAATTATAAACATTTCTTCACAAATAATCATAAACATAATCATGCACACAAAATGTTCACAAAAAAGAAATCTTAATACATTTATTATCTTAAATTATTTTCTTTAAGGATAAAAAATTGATTAAAAAGCCCGACATGACCTACATGTTTGTGTCTTTAGATGGCACAAAAGATGTGCTGGCTTTGTGCCACTGTTGGCTAATTTTTCACTGCAGAAAAACACATTGCCATTGGCAATGTGGCAACTCGTGGGCATAAACCCCTTTAAAACGTATTCTTCTGAATAATGCTGGAATTTTGCCTGCTCTGGTTTCGCCTTCTTTGGCTCTTGTGCCTCCGTGTTTTTCAGTAGCTTTAACCACGGCTCCCTTGCTTTAGTTCTCGAGGCAGCACTGATTGACAGGTGATGCCACGTGGCACTTGTCAGGTTGGTTGCTGGTATGGGGGACAATCTGGTTTATTAGAATAATGAAATTGAACAGTCTACTCAATATAAAATCCATTTTATGAACTTTTGGAACTTTTGAACAAGTGGAATGTTTTTGAATCAATGTTTTTTAAAAATATATATGTATTTAAAAAAAAAATCTTACACACTCCCTGGAGTGCCTTCAAGTATCCCCAGGGGTACATGTTGCCCTATTTGAGAACCTGTGTTTTAGATGATAGACCTGCTGTCAGTAATACTATGGTAGCTTGAAATATTGCTTTGCCTCACATGCTGCCTACCACTTGTATCCTGTTAGATGGTTATGATCTTGAGCTTACTGATCATGGTCATGAGGGAGTGATCCTACTGGTGTTTTTTCATGCTTTTCCTTTCCACAGTTACCACTTACCATGTAATCATAATACTTCTGAACTCAAACACTTAAATGTTAAGCCTGATTAATTAATCCAGGATATAACTGTTTGTGAGTCTCCTTCACTTCTCAGTGGATTTTAATTCTTATTACTTTGCACAACACAGTCAAGCAATGTCAAGAAAATTCATCACTTTCTTTCTGTACTTCACACATTACAATAACGTGTGAACTATTATGGATCATGAGCTGGATGAGCTGCTACATCATTGACGTTCTGGTATCAACATAACCTGAAAGGTAGGAAGTCACAGCTCCACAACTGGCATTAAAAAAGCCAGACCAAGGTTAAAGACGACCTACTTTAAGATGTGTACATCACATACAGACCAAATCTGTTATAACAGTTTGTCTATAGGGAGGAAAAGTAAGGAATACAGAGGTTTTCTTTTCAGCTTAAGGCCGTTTTGATTGCTGCACACTATTTTCAAAAGGATGACCAAAAAGGGTAAAAAAACAGACTTCTATTATGTATGTTCTATTTTAAATCCAATCACAGCAAGCAGAAGGGCAGCATTAAACAAAGTAGGATATGACACTATAAGCCCTTGCTAGGCTTAATTGACACTGATCTTTTATAAATACAGCTAACTGTCAAAGAAAAGGAACATCCCAAATTAAACAAGGACTTTCTTCAGGCTGCACCGTTTCCTGTTTGAGTGTCTCTACCCTCTACCCTACCTTCTCTACCTTCAAGATTAGGCTGAAAACTTTCCTTTTTAATACATTTGATAGTTAGGGCTGGATCAGGTGACCCTGAACCATCTTTTAGTTATGCTGCAATAGGCTTAGACTACTGATGGACTTCTCATGATGCACAGGGCATTTCTTCTCCGCCCACCTCTTTTCACCTCCTGTGTATTTTTTTGCTACTGCTGTGTGTCCTAAAATGTTATCCTCTCTCTCTCATAGTCTGTGTCTCTCTTTGCTCTCCTTTGTTCTCTCTTTCCCCTCACCCCCCAAATGGCCGAGGCAGATGGACGCCTCTCCCTGAGCCTGGTTCGGTCGGAGGCGTTTTCCTGCTGAAAGGGATTTCTTCCTTCCCACTATCACCAAGTGTTTGCTCATAGGAACATCTAATTATTGGTGGTTTCTAATATTATAAGATCTTTACCTTACAGTATAAGGCACCTTGAGGCAACTCTTGTCGGGAGTTGGCACTATATACAAAAAACTGAATTTAACCGAATTGTCAAAACTGGAGGCAAAATACAAATGCAATGTTTTAATGTGACTATTTGTGTTAAAAAAAAATCCAAAAACTATGATTCAGTTTGTACATTGACGTTAGGGCCACCTTGTTTGTTCTTTAAAAGGAATAAATTACGAAAAAAACGATTTAAAAATCCTGGAGGCTGCATCAGGAAGGTCATCTGGCATAAAACCTCTGCCAAATTACCAATGCGAATACAAGGGAACAGCCGAAGGTACATTTTTTGTTCCCTTTTTGCCTGAAAAGCTTTAAAGTATTATAGATTTGTATTTATGTTTATTATTCAGGCCAACTGAAGGACTAAAAATGCAAACTACAAACTCCTTCATTTTAATTTGTTGTTCAGGGAAATATATTACAGGCACAGTATGTTTACTGAATATCCTGTTTTCTCAAGCAGAGGTGTTGATGGTTACCACAGCTGTTGAATGAAACTGGACTGGAACACATGAGGGGAGGTGGGAGTAGTATTTCATCCATGCAACATGCCCTAAGTTAAACTCTGAATAATTTCAGAATACAAAGAGCAGATTTCTCCAGATGGCTAAACGTTGTCTGGTGAAGAGCTTACATTCCAGTGGTTGGAATCTAAGACGACCAGACAGAAATATGTTTAACATATGTTGAATGAAATTGCCCACAATTTGAGGTGCTTGATGAAAATTGAAGTGCTGTGTGAAGGGATATAGGCCTGTTTATTCAAGCTGCTCTGACGTCATTCGCTCATTTGTTTTAAATATTTTGCTAAGCAATTGATTATCACATGAATAAAACAGACAGACCACATAAAGATAGAGAAAGAAGAAAAAGGATATACATATAAAAGAAACGAGGACAAGCATTCTAGGCGAGCGTAGCCAGTGATTTAAAAAATGAAATCTATTTCATGGGGTTTTGTGAAAGGCCTTTGTTGTGAAACACCATCAAGAGAATTGAAAGTGTCCTTACGAGGCACAAAAAATCAATTTCATCCTGCCATGGTCTCTGTAAATGTGGCTTTGTGTAATAAATGATTTTGTGTTATACAAATACTGCCCTAAGAGGATGGTTATTTGTAAAGATAGGAAAATATGTGGATGTGTTCAAGATTATTGGATATTTTAAAATCATAGTTGAATAGGGAGAAGAAAAGATGGGAGTTGTGTAACTTTTTTCACGCATCACCGAAATGAAAAATGTTGAGTTACATGTTCCAGTCCCTTAGGGAGGGGCAGCTGCATTGTCGGCCACAGAGTGCCTATGGACCCGGGAGAAACATACTGTAAGAGCAGAGTGAACTGCTGTCAAATGGAAACGGTAGACAGTAAAGTAAAGAGAAAGGGATTAAGGAATGTACCTAGAAATTATTCATTCAGGTCTGATGTGTAGCTGGAATGAATATTTTTTCTTTTCACTTAATGTCTTACAATTAATGCTTAGTGCTTCGGAAACTAGCATTGCTGTAGGGTAGTGGTTTACACATTTGCCTTACAAGCGAAAGATTCCTGGTTCGATTCCAGGTGTGGACACAAGCCCCTCTCACCATGGGGGGTTGCATCAGGAAGAGCATCTGGCATGAAAGCCTCTGCCCAATTACCAATGTGGATTAATCTGCTGTGGTGACCCCTTGGGGAGAACACAAGAGAGTGGCTGGAGGAGCATCTTAATGCTTAGAAAAATGCCTGAACTGCTTGCAGAAGTTTACTGCCTGGTTTATTAGAAAAGACACATATAATAACAGTGGCAGCTTATATCAAGAAGACATAGTAGTCAAAGAATCCTGCTTAGAGATCTATGGAACCTTTCTGAAACACTACTGAAGGTGGGTGTATCAATATCTGGATCACAATCAATATCACACTGCAACCTGTGCTTAGTTTTGACAGCCTTGCGATGTGCTGCCTTTGCTTGCCTCATTTTCATTTATTATTTAAAGGAATTCTACACTAGACTTTTTGATGGCTTTATACATCTTATTTGTACAGTAGCATCTAATCTGCATGGCACACACTTGACAGGTCCAGTGCTTGGTAGATGGTCACCTCACAGCAAGAAGGTTCCTGGTTTGAATGCTGGTTGGGGCCTTTCTGTTTTGAGTTTGCGTGTTCTCTGTGCAGGTTTTATCTGGGAACTCTGGCTTTCTCCAGGGTTAACTGTTTATTCTAAACTGGCTGTGGATGTGACGTAGATAAAGCACTTTAAGTGTATAGAAAAAAGCCCTGTATGAATGTAGGGGGAGCATGAGGGACTCCTAGTGGAGGTCCCAAGCCCAGATAAATAAATAAATAGGGAGCGTTTTGTTAGGAAGGGCAGATGATCAACTGTGGTAACCCCCAAAGGGAGCAGCCAAGAGAAGAAGGAGAAACATCTTATAGTTACATTACCGCCACCTTCTGGCAGGGCACCAAAGAAAAATATATGTGTTAACGTAATTCATGAGATTTTTAATAAACTTCAAGTCTGAGTTGTGAAAATTTGAAATGTCTTAATACCAGCATTTTTCCAGCACTCTGGCAACAAGACCACTGCCAAAGTTTACATAGAAAATAGATAAGCATAAGGAGTTTAGGTAAAATTTGCCCACAGTCCTGCCCCCTGCTCAGTTCTTCCTCTGGTTCAGTCCTAAGTGGCCAATAAAGCATGCTGCTAATATGGATGCTAAACATACTGCTGCAGAAGATCAACAGCAAAACATATTTTGTCAATCAGAAATCATTATCAGTTAAAGTGTAGGCTGTATTTAAAGGGTTTCAGAGCTGAAACTATTGTTGGACTGCCCGTTGAGGCAAAGAACTGAAGCTGTTCTCTTGATCAAAGTCACCAGATTCCACTGAAAATAATTTTACCTCAAAGAACACAAAACCTGTTGCTGCTGCCTGGATAGGTTCTTTTGATTGTTTGATTTGTATTTGAGCATGTTAATTATGAATCCATGTAATGACTCAGGTGCAGTTTGTTAGCTGTTTTCTTTTTTTGCTTGTTGATTGATTGTCAAGGGAGTCTGGTGAGTTTAAAAGAGAAATATAATGATTTTGTTGAAATACCAAAAAAGGGACATCATGTAAAGCAACAAAAATACTTTAAATATATCCTACATATAACCAAACTAACATTTTAATGTTCTTCTATCACCTGAGAAACTGAAAACCCAAAGAAATGTTCCCATAGGAGTAAAGCATTCCCTCGCAGGGCTAATGTATTTATTAGCATTTACTGTATGCACAAAGGTCAGAACCTGGGGGATAATGCTGAGGGACAATGATGAACCTGTGGAAACTTTCAGCAGCCATTCATAACGAGTAGGTAGATGTTACTCTGTGTGCATGTCGCTCTATCTGGTTCTGTGCAGCTGAATTCACCAGGCTTTCTTTTAACCATTTACATCTGTTTGCTTCTCCCCTACTCTCTACAGGCACTTATACTGCCTTTTAATACCGCCAAATTCACAATATACCTGTCCTCATGTTCAATATTTCATAGAACAGCTATGAAATATTGCATATAACATGTAGCCCATAATCTATTAACTGTATTTACAGATGAAATGACTGCTCTGAGAGAACGTTAGAAGCCATGGAGCATCTCATTCAGGTTTGCATCGGCAACTGAGTAGACTCTGACAGTATACTGAATAACTGCACTACTGCCATTGGCTGCTTCTCACTGTCACTCACAGAGCTCTTTCGGAAAGGGATGGGTGCAGCGCAGGTCAATGTAAAGCTATAGAAACTGTAAAATATTGTTAGAAAAAGAGAACCAGGGGTCTACATGCATATTGCAAAAAAAAAAAGAAAAAAAGTTCTTTGTGCTGAAATTTGATGTATCAGATTAATATTAAAAAGTGTTAGAATATGGGACCTTTAACTAACCAAATATTCAAAATTCATCTAATCTGTAATGGGAAACACATTGGCCAATCATGCTGCTGTGCTGACTTATGCACACAGCAGCAGTTCACCATCTTTGAGGAGCACAGATGGTATTATTAAATTGTTGATTTTGCACAGGCACCTTAATACTTTGCAGTTATTCGGACAGAAAGCTCATTCTGATCTGTTAGACACTGCAGTTTTTCCAGGATCAGTTAAACCTATAGGGCATGCTTCAGGATATAAGATGTTTCATCTAAAATGCATTCAGCCTGGCTATGTGGGGACTCAAGAGACAAAGACTCTGGTATCTCCCAATGTTTCAAACTTAAACCAAAATAAAACTGTAATAAACCAAGCAGGGGGCATTATTGCTTCCATTAAATTGAGCTTTCAAGTCAATACAGGCACTTTCAGGATTTTAAGATCTCATTAATTTAGAAAGAAAACGAAAAATTCTGGGAAAATTCTTTATTAAAAAACTACTCTGAGATTTTCTTAATTCAGCAATACTGTGCAAGACTGTCAAGTGAATGCATAATGTGTGTGTGTACCTTTCGGCTGCTCCCTTGTATTCTCCACCAAGGGGTCGCCACAGCGGATTAATCCACATGGGTAATTTGGCTGAGGTTTTATGCCGGATGCCCTTCCTGACGCAACCCTTCATGGTGAGAGGGGCTTGTGTCCCCACCTGGAATCGAACCAGGGACCTTTTGCTTGTAAGGAGAATGCGCAAAGCACTACACTATCGAGGACACAAGTGAATGCATAATACTTCCATACTTAATTACTACGTGTTTCTTTGCTGTTCCCTTTTCACATTTTATTAATAGTCTCAAATCTTCTGTGTGGTTAGGCCGCCCTTGACTTCATACATTCATCCATTTGTTTCTTCAGCATGACAGGAATTACAGAGTATTTTTGCAGTTGCACATTCCCTGGAATGTTGTCCAAAAATCACTAAATGGTAAAAACAAAAATAATCCCTCTGTCTCACCTGGGTGCGTGTGTGTGTAAATGGACCAAGCTGAGGTGAATCCAAATGCAACAATATCAAGAGGTTACATCCATCATGAAACAAGAATGTGTTTGTTGTTGTTGTGTGCTTCTACACCAGGATGGTGAACAAAATTGACTTTGTTAGATAACATGTTCAGTAACTCAACTCTCTGACTTCACAGCATGGGGTATCGACTGTGGCTCAGTATGAAAGTAGAAGGCAACAGACAAAAGAGATAGACAGGAAGTGAGATTTAATTTGTTTCTTTTTGAGGGCATGTCCGATCCCTCCACTCTCCTGCTTTGAGTTCTGTGCTGATGATTCTTTGAAGTAGGAAAACGTCACACTCACTCTTTTGCTTCAAAGAAAATCTATTAGGGAAGGAAAGTCAAAATACAAATGTCTCCTTGAATAAGCCCCAGGTGAGAGATGATCACTTAAGTCCCCAAATGCCAAGAGTCCTAGTATATTTTAATTAGCCTCAATTCTTGGTTGAGACACTATATTTACTTGCATTTTGACCTTGTGAGATGAGAGCGCTGATGTGTTTTTAATTTACCTACATTTACTAAGTTTGGTCCCCGGCGGGCATGAAGTAATGTGATATTCTTAGTGTTAACAACATGGAGTTTGTTTAGTTAAAATAACTAATTAGAAAGACGTTGATGTCTCTTTAGCTTCTGTATCAGTTTAATAGAAAAAGAAGAACACATTTTCACTAGATTGAAATAAAACCTTCAGGATTTTGAAAAACTGGTATGCTTTAATATGAAAATGACCCAAAATATCCCCCACACCATAACACAACCATCAGCAGCCTACAAGACAGGATGGATCCATGCTTTCATGTTGTTCGTGCCAAGTTCTGAACCTACCATCTGAATGTTGCAGCAGAGATTGACTCATCAGAACAGGCAACATTTTTCCAATCTACTAATGTCCAATTTTAGTGAGCCTATGCACATTTTAGCCTTAGTTTCCTCTTCTTACCTGACAGGAGTGGCACCTGGTGTGGTCCTCTGCTACTGCAGACCCTCTGCTTCAAGGTTTGACATTTTCAGAGATGCTCTTATGCATACCTTGATTGTAACGAGTGGTTATTTGAGTTACTGTTGCCTTCCTATCAGCTTGAAGCACTCTGCCCCTTCTCCTCTGATTTCTGGCACCAACAACACAATTTCTTCCAGAGAACTGCCACTCATTGGGTATTTTCTCTTTTTCAGACCATTCTCTGTGAACCCTAGAGAATGGTTTTGTGGAAAAATCCCAGTAGATTGGTAGTTTCTAAAATACTCATACCAGCCTGCCTGGTACCAACAACCATGCCACGTTCAAAGTCACTTAAATAGTTTGATTTATTAAGACCCCCATTAACTACAGCAAGGCAGCAGCTATTCTTTCTGGGGTTACCCTCTGACAGTATACTATTAAAACTTAACACAGACACAGAGCACCGTTACAAAACAAAGCAATACATCAAACACACACACACAATAGTGCTCCATATGACACAAGATGGCCCACATCTTAGTTCTCATATATTAGTCATTTTGTACCCACAATAAAGTGCAACACAGGCTGGTCTATTTTGTACTATTTGTAATTTATTTAAGTGATCCACTGCACCCTTAGTCTAAACTGCTGGGCAATAGTAAAGATGACACAGTGTTAAAGCCAGAATTAACTGTCTGATTGATATTTATGTCAGTGTGTTATTTACATCTTGTAACTACAGAAAACCCATCTACCATCTCAGAAACCATCTCACTGATATTTTTTGTCCAAGATAATTTACTTTATAAGATTATACCCTGGAGCTCAGTCTCATCGACTTGGTCAATAAACACACCATTAATGAAAACATTTAAAATTGAATTCTTTCTAAGAGAGTACTCTATTTGTGTTAGAAACATTCAAGATCACTTTATTATCCCCTTTCATTATCCCTAAATCATCATTCTTTCCCATTCTGACGCTCACTTTGAACTTCAGCAGACCGTCGTCGTGACCACGTCTACATGCCTGAATGCATTGAGTTGCTGTCATGTGACTGGCTGACTGAATATTTGCATTAACAAGCAGTTGAAGAAGTATGCCTAATAAAGTGACTGGAGAGTGCATAGTTTTCTTGTTCTACTTTTCCCTAATGATCACTAATAACTAACTTACATAAAGCCATTATCCTTCATAATGCTAATTAAAGAAAAAACTGAACTAAATGGATGATTAGCCCAACAAATTAAGGCTTTTCAAAGATAAGATATATAAACTCTAATGAAAAGCATTGTCTATACTCTTATACAAAAAGGAATTATCTAGTTTCTTCACATAAAATATGATAATCTCAACTTTATTTGCCTCAGCATCATCTTACTTTACCACAGTGATGAAGAAACCCAAACATTGTGGCACAAACTTTTCATGCAAGATCCGAGCTAAAACAAAAACCAAAAAGGTGAAAGCTTTATAGCTGTCAAGGCTAACCCTCTGAGCACGCTATAGCTGATGGACAAAAACTGGTGCACTGCCAAAATGTTTTGGATGGAGCTCTTGCTCTAGCATTTTTGTTCTCTTTTTGTGCAACTGAACTGACGTGAATAAATCCCTGCTAGAACAAATTCAGTCATGCAACCTGGCAGCTGGCTTGAAATGACTCTAGGCCATTATTTTGAAGCCCCAATCTAAATGAATGGGTGAAAGAGTCATAACTTGAATTTCACTGGTCAAGAAGACCTAACAAACAAAATGTGTACAATCACCAGTCAAGTATGCTTTAGAAGTTTCGTGACTTTGCCCCAAAACATGGTTTAAAAAGTTTTTTTGCTCTGCCAGTCATGCACACATTCAGTCCAGATGCCAACATGGCCAGCATCTGATAATCCCGTATGAGCACTGTAGAAAAGCCAGGCTAATTCAAGCAATTACCCATATATTTATTATGATAATCAATAGAGAGATAAGCCTGCCACCACACAGCAGAAGCAGTTGCGAGGTTTTGTTCGCACGTGTCAGGGAAACATGATTGGCTAATTTGTTTCCCTTTTTTGACTGTTGCTTGGCTTTTTGGGGCCAGTTGATGCTATCTTTAGCATTTCAGAATTCTCCCATAGATTTTCTCCTCCTTATAAAATGCCTGTGAACATAAAATTGATCCAAACATAGAACTGACATAAATTAGTTCAAATAATAAAAGCTTAGCCGATATTAAACCTCAAATCTTATCTCTTTCTCTCACATTTCACACATACACGTACAGACACATGATGTATGTACTATATAAACTATACAACTAGACCACAACTGGACTTCCAATCCCATAAACTCTCACACTAGGAGTCAGTGTGTGTGACCTGCCAATAATGGGGTTGCGGCCCCTGCAGCCACTGTGGAGAACTCATCACATGGGCTCTGAACTAAGTACATCTGACAGTACTGCTATATTCTCTCTATTTTTTTCTGTCCACCCCTCTCTCTCTTTGTGTCTCTCACTCACACACATACAGACCCAGATCTGATTTTCACACATTTGCAGTGAAGACATGCACAGACTCTCCCACACACATTACAACATATATTACCCATATGGGCTCACATCAGTCATTCCCACAAAGATGTTAAAATGGTGAACGCATAATTACATGCGCGCCACACACATGCATAGAGACAAAGAAGTCGATTGGGGATGAGGTCATAATTAGTATATCCTTGTGTGTATTACTGGATAGAGAAGGGCAAATAAATTTTTACCCTCTAAGAAATGATCATAGCTAAGATTTTCTAGCAGATATCTTACACTAGGTGCTTGTGCTTGTGCTTGTGTAGATCAATGGTAAGGAAGTCACACCGTGAATAGGCATACACTAAGAACAATAAGTTAATTGGCCTTAGTAGTCACACTGAGATGCTGATAATCCTGGTTTTATAATATCAGTGACACACCATTTGATAGTCACATCAATAAAATGCTCAAAGAAACTGTAATTATGTAAAGATTTAGCGACACTCTGTTCTTTTTGAACTCCCAAATTGAATCAGTTCATCCTTGAGTCAGGTAAACATTTGGGCCAAATTAAAGGAAATTATTTGAAGGCGTTCAGAAGATGTCACATCCACAGGAAGGACTGACAAGTGGGAAACATAAAGCCTCCAGCATTGCTGGAAGTTATGAAATGCTAGAGTTTTAAAATATGTTTAGGTTAGTTAGTGTAAGACTAAAGCTTGCACTCTGTAGTTTGCCATGTCCAACATTTTGAAGATTTCTTAGATTTCTTGCTTTAGCAAAGCATTTATACGTTTAAGTTGGCATGAAAACATAACAATACAATGCAAAAATGAAAATAAACAAGTAAAATTATGCATCTTTTCTTAGTCTCTGGGTTGGTGACAGCAATGTCAAGAGGCATTATGTGTTGGAGTTGTCAGGCTGTCCATCCACAAGGTCATATTTGTGATTTTTATTCCTTATTTTTCTTTGAGTATTTACTAACTAGTTCTGTCTTAGGCTTATTTTTCCTCACTCTTTGGACTGACTGATCATTGTACTTTTTGTTTTCTTATCTGTCTTTTTTCCTGCTTCATATTGGGCAGCCCTGCTCAGTTGATGACCGAAAAAGTGTTATAGATCCACTGGAAAGAACACTCAAATCAATGACACTGAGGCAGATTTAAAAAAAAAAAAAAGAGCAAGCCTTTAATGGCTAATGAAAAAGGAAGAAATGGAAAAAAATAGAGACCTGACAGACAAACTGGTAAGTGACAAGGAGGAACAAGACATGATAATGCACATAGGGCTGAATGGAGACAGGTGAAAACAATAAAACACAGGTAGAACTAATGAAGGGCACAGATCCACAAAGGAAGCAAATAACATTAAAGACACAAAGATAAAGTCATTGTCAAAATTAAACAGGAAGTGAGAACAAGCGAAGACAGAGTACAGAAATGATGGACCTAGCTTTTGGGTCTGAAAAATACAGCAAATTTGCCTTAAACTTGCATTCTTTCTGATAGCCAGCAGGTGGCGACTCTGCTGGCTGTATTCAAGTCTGGAAAAAATTCCATCAGCTACCTTGGTCCCTGACCTTAGAAAACAATTTCCTGACAAGTTTATGGACTTACCACCTATAGTTAAAAGTTATAACATGAAGTACGTCAGAAAACACATTATTGACAAGCGACTTCAATCATGAATTGTTCATCAGTGAGCATGCAGTGCAAACTGATGGGACCTATAAGGGAAAGTCAGCTTTTGAATTGTACAACAATATGAGACAGTCATTTTTTGAGAAAAATTATGTCACCATTAAGATATAAGTTAAACCATGAAGGACAAACTTGACATTATCAGATTATTTTGTTACAGTTGATCAGTCTAGTACAATAAGCTGCATTCCTCTGGAGGCACAGGGTGGTGTATAGGAAGCAGTAATTTTAAACCATAAATGGTATCTACTTATATAATGTTGTTCTACCTTGGGGGTACTCAGAGCACTTTACAGTACACACATGCACACGCACACGGACACACACCAGTGAAAAGCTGCTCCACCATCTGAGCCACAGCTTGGCGATTATAATTTTGGTCATAAAGTTTCAGTGAAACTACATTCTTTCTTCAGAATATAGAAAAACACTTGCTTGTCTCCTACCTGACAGATTTTGCAAGAAACCAAAAGATTGCGGAAAGAAGGGTCTGCAGAAGCATTTGCAAAAAGAGTGGTAGAGAGAAAGAGGGCAAGTGAGCAAAATGAAAGAGAAGAATGTAAAGAAGTGTTGTGGAAAGCCCCTTGATGTCTGATATGGAGGTGCTGTTATGTTCCACATTGTAAAATCTCACCTAGACACAACATCTCCCCAAGGCTTCACATGTCTGCTGTTCTGTCGGTCTGCTGATCTATTTCTGTGCACCAGCCTGTCGTCTTTTTTTTTTTTTTACATTTTTGTGTTTA
>VUQH01039116.1:0-10638 GCA_015106775.1 Etroplus canarensis
GTAGCAGCAAGAGTAAAAGGGGATGGTTTACAAGACGGTAGTGAGACTTGCTATGATGTATGGTTTGGAGACGGTGGCACTGACAAAAAGACTGGGGGTGGAGCTGGAGGTGGCAGAACTGTAGATGTTGAGATTTTCCCTGGGAGTGACAAGGAGGGACAGGATTAGAAATGAGTACATCAGAGGGACAGCTCATGTTGAGAAGCTTGGAGACAAAGTCAGAGAGGCAAGGCTGAGATGGTTTGGACATGTTCAGAGGAGGGACAGTGGATATATTGGACAAAGGATGTTGAGGATGGAGCTGCCAGGCAGGAGGAGAAGAGGAAGACCACAGAGAAGATTCATGGATGTAGTGAAGGAGGACATGCAGAGGGTTGGTGTGAGGGAAGAGGATGCAAGGGATAGGATGAGATGAAGGCAGATGATCCGCTGTGGCGACCCCTAACGGGAACAGCCAAAAGAAGAAGAAGAAGAAGAAGAAGAAGAAGAAGAAGAAGAAGAAACAGTACATGACTTCACCATATTTTTCCGGTGAATTACTGGAAACCACAGCTGCCAGTAATTTACTGTTAGACCCCTTGTGGACTTTGATGGTACTGAGAAAGTTTTTAATTTTTAATTCTGTAATTACAGATTTACACCATTTCCAGCTGCTTCAGGCACTGTTTGCTGTGTGATTCACCAGAATCCCCATCAGTATTTCTTATTCTGTTTTTGATGGACTCAGGGCACAATTAATGCAGGATTGACACCATCTTGTGGTACAAATTGGCATTACATAAATGGCCGGACCGGATCAGACTTCATTTAATTCATTTTCAATTTCAGAAACCAAATACAAAGATATTTTGGACCTAACATCATAGCAGTAGTCTAGCATTGAAGGCATTCATTAATTCTGGAACTCTGAATTATTTCAGCGCCTTTAAAGTCTGGGAACAACAATTACTTATTAGCGTTTTTGTTTGGGGTAGTTTTTAAGAATACCTGCTTGCTACGAACTACAGACTACAGTCAACTGAGGTTGAGCTGAAAAGCACAACTATTGTTGGATCACATGATTCACCTGCATGTCATTTACAGTGCAGAGGCAATCTGTGCGTAAGCTAGGACACAAATAGTCCAACTTAATCTCCCACCATTGATCAACCAAGCCCTGTCAAAGAGCAAGCCTCTTACCAACTAAAATTTGAGCCTGTCTGGCAACCTGCAAATAGCCGGCCTCACCCTAATCACCTTTACAAGCCATTTGAATCTCCTAATTACTGGTGTTACCACACAGTTGGCGTACAACCCCGTTCATTGACCTGTAGCGTCCAAAACTAATGGAGCACACATTCCAGGGCAGGGGAAGTAGTCAAGTGTGGATTCACAAAATAGTTCCTTCCCTGACCAGGAAATCTAAAATTAACAAGGCATGAAAAGCAGTCTGTGTTATAAAAAGCAGCATAAGAGCGAGAGTCTTTGAGAAATACCTGTGGAGCTTGTTTTCATTTGGTTATTTTATCTGTTTAAGCGTGCTGCTGGTTACAGGCCGTTGTCACGCTAAATGATCGTATCGAGCTTACTGTGAGTGCAATCATGTGGCTTTGTGGGAGATAACACAGCAGCTGGCGATAAGAGGAACTCTTGGTTGTATCTGTGTGCGGGAATGGCGCTTCGGCAGAACTCTGACCTGGGCGTGGCACGGGCCGAACAACGACCGCTCGTTATCATCAAAGGTGTGTGTTGAAGTAAAGAAGGGCTGTTTTCCATTTAGTTACTTATCCTAAATCTGATATTGGTTATGGCTCCATTGTTGTCCGAAAACTATTAAAAGCATTCTTCAATTACAGTGGAGTACCAAGTCCCTCAATGTTGTGTATTAATCCTCAGCTGAAAATAGTTCCCCCACTAATGCACGACTTCCTCCAGCTATTTCAGGAAATTACCATGTACCATGCATTTCTTCAGCAGGGAGTCAGAAGCACAACACACTGCTGGTCTTGCTCCTGTCATGAGATTTCCTGACAACAAGTAAAATAAGTGGAACTGCGCTCATTAGCATAAACCTGTAGAGTTTGTTTGTTTTCGTGAGCGCTTCATTCCTCGGGGCCGCTCATGCAGGATGGGCTGATCCTGCAGGGGAAACTGGCTGTGACAACTAACATGAAAAAAGGGATTCATCTGAGCTCAGGTCTGGTTATCATCACTGCTGCTCACATACCAATTATTTCTACGTATGCATCAACCCCGCATTTAGCTCCTGGATTGTGCTGATGTTGGTCTAGCTGAGCCACCTTTCAAAACACACTGGAATTCACCACAACGCATCCTTTGACCCCTCCTAGGTCTGACTTCCCCCTTTGGCCCCTGCTAACAGCGTCCCTAGCCTGAGAAAACGTCCCCGCTCTTTTATTTGCTCGTTGCTTGTGATAACTGTTATCAGCAGCCTGTATTGCTCGATGATGGCGGCGGTGGCAGCGAGGCTGGTTAGGCGAGACTCGACTCGACGAGCTGAGCTGGGACAATATTGCGCTCACGTGACCGGCGCACACCAGAGTCCATGTGATCTCTGCAGGGTACAGCCTGTGCCTTGGCTCCGAGTCCGTGGCTGTGTCGGAGCTGAGCCCGGGCGAGCGAGGGAGGGAGAGGAAGACTGGACGGGAAGCGGAGAGCTTCGCAGGGAGAGGAGGGGAGGGTGAAAGTGAGAGTGAGAGGGGGGAGGAGAGAAGAGAAGCAGGCAGGTTTCATGCCGTGACAAGCTCCTGTTTGCAGCTCAGCGCTGCACACGGCGCCTGCATGTGTCCGTCACATGGCCCTGCACGCTGCAGGAAACCCCAGCCGCGTTCACATGAGAGACAAATGTGAAGAGGCAGACAGAGACGGATCCACGCAGAAAACACACACACACACACAAACACACGTGTGCACCGAGGCTGGAATCAACCGTACGGTTCACCTGCGGCGTCCGCCTGTCAGCGGCTGCTCAGACTCCCACCTTAGCCTGCACAACTTTTTATACTAGCTGAGGGGGAAAAACAACACTCAGTACAGTATCGTATGGCGATATTTTGCGTGGCAATACTGTATCGATACAGGCGTATCAAATACTGATGTCCAATTATAAAAACTGCAAATGCAAACTGAATTTAATGTCAGTGGCCGACTGAACCGTACAAAGAGTTCAAATGTATGGAGAAGTCGATCCAGGACAGCAGCCCTAACCTAGCTTGTAAGGCGTAGTGGTGTACACATTCGCCTCACGAGCAAAAAGTCCCTGGTTCTATTCCAGGTGGGGACACAAGCCCCTCTCACCATGGAGGGTTGCATCTGGAAGAGCATCTGGCGTAAAAATTCTGCCAAATTACCGATGCGGATATAATCCGCTGCGGTAATTTGGAGCAGCAATTCTTGTGGAAAAGTGGATAAAAATCTAATATGTGACATATGACCTTGAGCACAATATTGGTGAAGACCAATTAGGTGATTATTGTTTGAAAGTTTTAATAAACTTTGACCAATAGTCCAGAGGGAGTAGTGATTCTCGTGAAAATGGATCTGGCCAACTTAAGTCAAATTAACAGCTACAGATTTTGTTGGTGGTAATGGTATTTTTGGCCACAGCAGACGAATCTGCGTAGCTGATTTGACACATATTTTACACCAGATGCAAACCTCCCATTTATCTGGACTTCGGACCGACACTAGAAGAACACTGACCTGTGAACCCGGGACTTTTCACACATGACGTGGATGTGTGAATCACTACGTCGTGGCAGACACTAGATTTTGTTAGTGGAAAACCCCCATATCGATGCTTAAAACAACAATCCAGTGTCACTAATTGCTGCTTTTTTTGTTATATTTTGTATTATTTTTATTATAAAGTCAACTCTTGGCTCACAAAAAAAAATAAATCGTTCTTTCAGTTCTTTGTCAAACTATCTCTGAGCACAGATCTGATGTGACCGACAGATAAATATCAGCCGCTGACACCTGTAATTGCCATTTTATTTGCCTATAGGCCGATATTGGTCAACCACACCGATGCTGATGTTCAACTGATATATCGGCGCAGCCCTCGTTTGACCCATTTGTATAATTAAACATTTAAACCTTTTGATGCAAGCAACGTGATCAGTAAATGTGAATAAGACGTTGTGCTTCAACAGCCTGTTAGTTTTTGGAAGCTCTTCATAACTCGACTGAGTTTATGAGCCAAGACTTGATGCCACATCATTTATTTACCACATTGCAGCGAAACTGACACAGTGTTTACAATACCTCATCAAGGTTGTTTCCTTCCTAATCTTAAAACTAGGAGACACAACACACTGGGAGGAAGTTTTTTTTTGGGGGGGGGGGCTGTACAGCAGCTGCAGAGACCTTCAACCGCCACAGCAACATTTGGCACAAACAGCGCCGATGTAACAGTTATAATGGGCATGTGTTTATAGCTCCTTCAGACGGGAAATGATGGAATACTCTGCCTAAAAACGAGCGCACAGGAGGAGTCGGCCTGCGCACATTTCATGCGTCGAGGCCGACGAACTAGAGGCTATCGCTCAGGTCCTGGAAAATCTTTGATTAGATCAGTCTGCGTTCATCTGGACTGTAAGCTGTGTGATTGAAATATCACTCGGACCATTAGGCACCCAGCTCTTCAGCACTGACAAACTGCTTCACTCACAAAGTCGCCCCTCAATTTATCACATATCCACAGATCATCTGCCAGGAGCCTTTGTGGGAGCCTTTGGACGCGCTCTGAGAATTCACTCTGTTTACGTTCTTACTGAAGGTCGGCCCTTTAAAATGATTTAAAATCCTTCTGGTGTGTGGCCAATTGAAAAACCCAAATAGCATCTGGCAGCGACTTAACAAACTCAGCTACACAGTTTAGCGCCTCCGCCTAAATGCAAACTGCCCACTTAATGTCAGCTTGTTACAATAATAAAATCTTCCTGTGCGAGGAGCTTTATTTAATCACCGCAACACGGAAACACCGGAGCTCACTGCTGATGTATGTCACGGAAAGTGCTTTGATGATTTTCTGTAACTCCTCATGAAAAATGATTTCACAGCACCTGAAAAATGCCCTTAAATTCAGTGGGAATTTACACTGAGTGTAAAAATAAAAGTGTGTAAAAACTAAAGGAAGCTCAGCAGAGCGTAGCACCCCCTGAGTCACATTTCTGACTAACGTAGCCGGCTTAAACGTATATTCGCCAAACCCAGCAGGGATTTATTCTGAATGAAAAGGATGAAACTTTTACAGGAGTCATTTAAAGGCAACGACACAAGACAGTCAATGCAAAAAACCTTTTCACTGAATCTGAGCTCTGTAAAAGAAACTGTACTTCCTCTTTGAACTTGAGCCTGCTTAGCCTGTACAGGGGCACTCCAAAGTCCAGGACTAAAGTGTACCAGCATCCATATGACCTGCAGTCTAAGGCTCTAATCAGGAGCTAAATGAGAAACCGCAATACAAGGCAGTGCCCTCAAGCACTCTTAGAGTCTCACTTATTCGACGCTCTAACCGTGGGGTGGGGGGTTGGGGGGTGCATTTGTAGCAAGTGAGCAAACCTCTTGAGGTGCACTTCTCCACTGCTTCCTACCTGCTGTGCTGGGACTGTGGAGGCAGGTTTGCGGCGCCATGCCCGTGTGAACCGACGTGGTGGCGCGGCTGCTGAGGTCAACCACGGAGGGCGTGGGCGGGGCGGGTGGCGGGGCCTGCTGCAGAGGTGCCTGCGGCGGCTGCGGCGGCTGCGCCGTCTGTGCGGCCTGGTCGCTCTGGGCTGTGTTGGCGGGGATGCCGTTTTCTGACAGAAACTCCTCCAGGTCCATGTACTCCAGCTGAAAGTTGTCCCCATCGTAGGGCAGGGTCTTGTCCCACAGGGTCGGGCCGAGGAAGGCCGACTGCGGGTGGCTGGCTGCGCTGCTCTCATCGTCCAGCTTCTTCTCCTTCTCCTTTTCCTTTCCGAACCCTGCAAATGTTTGCACACAATTGTTTTACTGTCTGGCCGTGCTGAGGGAGATCACGGGTCAGATCTTGGTTATAAATAGACAGGATTTCTGGGGATTTCATCGTAAAAAAAAATTAATTTAACCAATTTTCCAAGAAAAGGACTAAATGAAATAATTAAGTGAACGTCAAATATTTTTCCTGGAGTACACACGTTAAAAATAACCACACAAAATAAATTAAAAAAAAAAAAAATCTATTAAAATGTAGGCCAATTATTTCTGATGGATTTTAGTGTCATTTTTTAACAAGGTGAGCAAAATTAAAACCAAAGAAAAGCAAAATAATAGAAACC
Organism: Etroplus canarensis; assembly: GCA_015106775.1. Lineage (NCBI taxonomy): Eukaryota > Metazoa > Chordata > Actinopteri > Cichliformes > Cichlidae > Etroplus > Etroplus canarensis. The sequence goes on from VUQH01039116.1 coordinate 6,300, forward strand.
TGCATATAAACGTGTGGTGTGCATTTACATTGACACGTTAAGATTAAAACCTGTGTCCCCGTTTATGCTCAGAAAATAAAATCGCTCTCAAAACGTTCAAGAACACATTCATAGGAGAAACGACGCCCTCTATCGGCAGTCAGAGGGAGCACAACTATAAATCCCATTGAAGTGAAGAGGATTTAAAGGCTGTAAAAGAAACCTCCGAGCTAAAAACAGCGGTTACAGTGACATAAAGTGCTCATTAACATGTTTTATTCTATATTATGTGCCAAGCACATGCTAAATAGAGCGCTTGCTTTAGATAAAGTTCACGTCAACCTGTCAGTCAACGAACATTTAACCGAGGCAAGCAGCAATCTGCAGCTCTCTGACACGGTAACATTACATTGTTTAATTTAAGGCGAAGATCTCAAAATGTTAGGAGTGATCACTCTTGGTGGCTTTGGTTAAACCCACGTCCTTCGCCGCGTTCTCCGTGTACCGGGCGGCGGATAAACACGGCGGCGGAAGCCGTCCGTGCGCGCCTGCAACTTGGGTTATAAACGTACCTTCATCGTGGTGGAAAGGCAGCTTCAGCGGGTTCTCCAGCAGGGATTTCAGCACGCCGTGAGTCGGCGGCAGGAAAGTTGGGTTTATAGGAAGAGGTCTGGCCATTTTCTCCATATGTCTTGAAGGGCAGTCGGAGAATGAAGCTCGCAAAGACTTAAATTCCCCCCCGAACGTAGAGACGGCGCGACCGAACTCGTTCACCGGCCCGTGGAGATCCGCGCAGGTGGAAAAAACGACGCCGGTGCACGGAGGGACGAGACGGGGCTCCGCGCGGCAGCAGGACAGCGAGCGGCTGGCTGTCTGTCGTCGAGGGCAGCTGGCAAATAGCTGGAGGAGGAGGGCGGAGGGAGGAGCGGAGCGTCGCCGGAGCTGCTACACTCCTCCATCCATGTGCGGAGACGGACGCCGGTGACGTCAAAGAGGCGGGAGGCCGGGCAACGAGGTGCATTCACGTGGCGTGGGGAAAAAGGCAATCTACAGTGTTGCCTTCAAGGTAGTCGGAAATATGAGCTTTATTAGACGTACGTGAACAGTTAGACAGTGACAGATGGGTTCAAGGTGGGGGTGGAATTACATCAGGTGTTGGCTCTGAGCCCCTTCCTGTTTGCAGGGGTGATGTACAGGTTGACAGATGAGGTCAGGCAGGAGTCTCTGTGGACCATGATGTTCACAGACAACGCTGTGATCTGTAGTGAGAGCAGGGAGCAGGTGGAGGAGAGCCTGGAGAGGTGGAGGTATGCACTGGAGAGAAGAGGACGGACGGAATATAATTAACAAACATAACACAGTGTGGGGTTCACAGAAGCAACAGGTCCTTGGTTTGATTCCAGGTGGGGACACAAACCCCTCTCGCTTGGCGGTGGGGAAGGGAGCGGCCGATGGTACAGCACTATCAGTTATGCATATAGAAAGAGAAAACAGTAAAATAAAAACTCAAAAATGGCTTAAAACAGTATACATTCACTGGCCACTTCATTAGGTATACGTACATCTAAAACAACCTGGCATCATGGCAAAGCATGAACACTGGTTTCTTCACTGTACTGGGATGGCCTCCACACTCATCAGATCTCAGCCCAGTCCTTTGGGATGTGGTGGAATGGGAGATTCACATCATAGATGCCTCAGGGGAATGTTTCCAGCAACTTACTGAATCCATGCCATGAAGAATTAGGGAAATTCTCAAGGCAAACGAAGTCCACCCCAGAACTAGACAGGTGTACCTAATGGAGTGGCCAGGGAGTGTATCTGATGCATAAAAGATTTGCATCAGTATTTCTCTTTGGTTATTTTTGAGCATGAAACCATGACTCCAAAAATCCCACACAGAAGGGCAAATTTTCCATGAATTATTCCACAAGCAAAGCAAACAACCGCTCCAGGGCTCCAGGTTCTCAGTGATGCCTAAAGTCACAGATTAAGCTGCTGGTCTGATTAAATGACATTTTTTGGAAAACATGAGCAAAATAAATGGAAAGCAGAAAAGGTGCTGTCTACAGTCGAGCTACTCTGTTTCTGTTCGTGGGCCGGCTGTGGCTAAGGAGGTGGAGCGGGTCGATCTCTGGCATCTCCTGTCTGCGTGCTGAAGTGTCTTTGAGCAAGACACTCAACTCCAAATTGCTTCCCATGCATCCATCAGAGCGTGAATGTGTGCCTGATAGTTAAAATGTGCTTAAAAATCTCTGAAAACAAAGGACAAGATATAATCACTACTGAAGAGCTGTGATCTTCAGGTCACCAGTTAGCGCCTCATTTGCTGAACTAATCATCGAATGAGCTTAGGAAAATAAGTTAAAACTCTACCATGCAAATAAAATGCAAATATTAAAAAAGGACTCAGAAACACAGCTGACTTCTCAGAAATTTGTGCTGTGGTCTCACCACTCACGATGAGAAATTCTTTTGAAACCACGCGTCTTTTAAGCGAATGAAGAGAGGAACTGTCTGGCTTGTTATCAGCACACGGCTGAAAAGCAGGTCAAAGAGGGATGGAGCTTTATTATTGCACATTGAATGGATAATCTACATACATTATGTGGATACCTACACTACAGGAGCTTTTATGACATCCCATTTAAAATCCATAAGCATTCATATGGATTTACCCCCTCTTTTTTGCAGCTGTGACAGCTTCCACTCTTCTGGGAAAGCTTTCTGTAAGATTTTGGAGTGTGTCCGTGGGACTTTTTTCCCTAATTCATCCAGAAAAGAATTTGTGATGTCAGACACCGATGTTGGCTTGATCTCTGTTCTAGTTCATCCCAAATGTGTTTTGTGGGGTTGAGGTCAGGGCACTGGGTGGACTTTGCCAGGTCACAGTTATGCTGGAACAGAAAAGGGCCTTTCTCAGACTGTTCCCACAGAAAAACAACTCCGTAACATTATTCCTCCTCCACCAAACTTTACCAATGGCACTGTGCAGTCAGAAAGGTAACGCTCTCTTGGCATTTGCCAAATCCAGACTCATCCATCAGAGTGTCAGCAGCTTGGCCGTGGAAACCCATATCATGAAGCTCCCGGTGCACAGGTTTATGCTGACAATAATGCCAGAGGAGGTCTGGAATTCTGCACTTACTGAGTTTGGAGAGCACTGGTACTTGTTACACACTGTTCCCCTCAGCACCTGGAGAACCCGCTCTGTAAGTTTACGCGGCCTGCCACGCCATGGCTTAGTTGCTGTGCTTCTTAAATTCCTAAATTTTGCAATAATACCACTTAGAGTTGATCATGGAATATCTGGGAGGGACAAAGTTTCACCGACTAGCTTGTTTTAACGAAGCCATCCTATTACAGTACCACAGTGGAATTCAGTGAGCTCTTAAGAACCACTCATTCTCTCACAAATGTTTGCAAAGGCAGACTGCCTGGTTAGGGGTTTGGTCATATGCATCTGTGGCAATGGGACTGAATGAAATGGTTAAGAGGTCTGAACCAATACTTCTGTCCATATAGCGTGCATGTGAGGGTACCATTAATGTACCTTCAGCTGATCCCCTCTCTTCTCCCCAAGGGGTCTCCACAGCAGATAAATCGGCATTGGTCATATGGCAGATGTTTTACATTGGATTCCCTTCCTGACGCAACCCTCCATGCTGAGAGGGGTTTGTGGCCCCACCTGGAATCGAACCAGGGACCTTTTGGTTGTAAGGTGAATGTGTACACCATTACACTACAGGGACACTGTGAGGGCACTATTAATACTTAACGATATGCTGCCATCCAGCTCTCATCACTCTTTGCAAACATTTAGTAAATTATGAAATAAAAAGTAATAATCGGGATTGATTTGGTTTTTTTGTGACTTTGTACAAGTTTTAAATGAATCTCGTGGTGTTTTTCCTAAAATCTGAGTTGTACAACAGGTTGTGAAATTCATGCCTGCACATGCTTGCCCACCAAGGCCCTTCTATCGTATATACTGTCAGTTATAAGCTGTAGCCTATTACCTAATGCTTTCATCTTTCAGTTGCTCCCATGTAATTTTCCAGTGTTTGGGGCAACCACAGGGCAATTAGAGGATTTATGCCAATATTTTAAATATATTACAGACTGCAACCCTGCACTTATGCTGCTTTTATACTTAAACTGTAAAAAACAATATATGTGATTTTTTAAAACCAACTCAAAGCATTTTAAAAAATTATGAATGTCCGCACTTTCCTCTTAAAACACACACATTACTTTTTAGTGAAGTGCACGTAATAAAGATGAACATGAACAGCATCTGTTTTGTTTGTTGATTTGGGTGGTTTGTTAAAAAAAAAAAAAAAAAATTCAGCTTCTCAAC
>VUQH01039117.1:0-28091 GCA_015106775.1 Etroplus canarensis
TGTTCACCATCCAACCTGACAGAACTGGAGAGGATCTGCAAGGAAGAATGGCAGAGGATCCCCAAATCCAGGTATGAAAAACTTGTTGCATCATTCTCAAGAAGACTCATGGCTGTACTAGCTCAAAAGGGTGCTTCTACTCAATACTGAGCACAGGGTCTAAATACTTATGACCATGTGATATTTCAGTTTTTCTTTTTTAATAAATTTGCAAAAATTTCTACATTTCTTTTTTTTCTGTCAAGATGGGGTGCTGAGTGTACATTAATGAGAAATAAAATGAACTTTTTTGATTTTGGCAAATGGCTGCAATGACACAAAGAGTGAAAAATTTAAAGGGGTCTGAATACTTTCCGTACCCACTGTAAGTATAGGATAAAACTGACACCACATCAGTGCGCAAATAAGCCCAGTATTATGTAAGTGAGTGTTAATGTTAGGGTTGCTTTATTGTCTCCCATAGGAGAAAGTCATCTTGGATCAGGAGACTGCTGCATCAAACGCCAGACAATATCACACATTACAGTAAAACCCATAAAAACAGGCACACTTTATTAAAGAAAATAGAATGTGTCTGATTTCTGAGGAAAACAATTCAAATGCTAGCATATTCACCTGAGCACTTGTTCCCCACAGCCTGTGATGATCAGAGTCGGGATATTCTTCACAGTACCTACAACCTCACCAGCACCCTGGCCGCTGTCATCCACTGCCATAGCACCACACCAGGAGAGCCTCTGGTACTGCAGGTAAGTCCTCTATTACAGTCAGTGTGATATTAGGCTTGTTTCACATGAACTGTGCCTAACCTGGGAAACGGTTCAGAAATGGTTCATATGCTGCTACACTGTTAGCTCACTGAGACTGCAGAGCAGAACAAGGAGTACCGTCACAAACTGCAGTTCAAGACGGTGGAATCTGATGTGAGATTTATGGTACATACCTCCATCTACGTTGGTATTTGCCCACTTGTAGCTCCCTCCGTGCTTCCAACATGCTCCCAACGCAGTACCATAAATGAGCCCTGAGTCTGTCCAAGTGATGACAAATTCAGTGGCGAGACAGGTTTTATTAGTTTTCCTTTCAGGGCGTTGGGGGGCTGGTTTGAGCTCTACATTCTTTAAATATTTTTGAGCCAGAAAATACCCAGACGTGTGCATGTTAAAATCACTAAAAGGTTATTTGTTTTAATGCTGTATTGTTTTTGTATTTCAGTGCCTCCAGGTGCTCCAGAAGCTGACCTACAACACTTGTGTCTTTCAGTCAACAAGCTACATCCATGAGCTAATTTCTTTTATCATGACCAACATGTAAGAACCCCATCTCACATCTATCTGATAATTGACCACTGTTTATGTTTGGCTTGTGATTAATCTGATTACCACCTGGTTTTTCACCATAGTCAGGCTCAGAATGATGTCATCATTTTGCCATGCCTGGGCCTCATGGCCAATCTTTGTCGTGGCAACCCCTCAGTGCAGAGCCACATCAAGTCTCTGGTGAGTTTCTGTTGAATCACATGTCTGAGGAAGAAGGTAAACATTTTGGTTTTCAGAGTCAGACAGTGAAGAGATAAAGAAAGGAAGTCATTTCCTGCTTCATGTACTAGTTAAATCTCACATAGTTGTTAGACTCTGAAGTTTTGAGTGATGCATTAAACTGAGAATAAGGAACTTCATGGCATGGGTTTCCATGGCTGAGTAGCTGCCTTACATCACCAATCACAATGCCAAGCATTAGATGGGAGTGGTATAAAGCACACTGCCACTGAACTTTGGAGCAGTGGCAATGTGTTCTGTAGAACGATGAAATATGCTTAGGGAACTCTTAATCTCTGTGCTTCCAGCATTGTGGGAACAGTTTGGGAAGGCCCGTTTTTGTGCCCACATCACTGTGTGCACAACGGAAGCTCCATTAAGACATGGTTGGATGAGTTTGGTGACCTCAACCCCATTCAACACCTTTGGGAAAAACTGGAATGGAGATTATGAGCTAGACCCTCTCCTCCAACATCAGTGTCTGACCTTATAAATGCTCTTAAGGATGAATGTACAAAAAACCACACTGAAATCTTATAGAAAGTATTCCCAGAATAGTAGAAGCTGTTATAGCTGCAAAGGGAGGACCAACTTCTTATTAATGCATATGGATTTAGAATAGAATGTCATTAATGCTAGTGTTAATATAATGTGTTGGTGGCCCAATATGTCTTTCTTTGCTGGCTCCATCAGGGTGTTGCTGAACCCTGATCTGATATGTGTTTATATTTTTGTAGGACAACGTGAAGCCATTCTATCGAACACTGATCAACCTCCTCGCTCATAACAGCCTGACTGTGGTGGTCTTCACATTGTCCATACTAGCCAGCCTCACTCTGAATGAGAAGGTTGGTGAGAAGGTAGGTAGGAACTCTACTTGGATCTACTTTTAAATCCAGATGATGATGAAAGAAGTTCTGTAATAAACCTTTTTATTTTGGGTAATGCCACTTATAACTAGTTACTGATGTTTTTCTGCATTCAGAAAACATTTGATGTGTAATTCTAAGAAATACAATTTAAACGTTTATCACTTATCTCATAACCAGATGCTTATTGTAACTTTTGTCATATTTTAAGTTTTCTCAGAAATGTTTAAGTAGTGCAGACAACTTTCTGTTCCCTCTTTTGTTTGTTTATCATGTCACTTTTGGTTTTTATTTGCTACTTGGACTGCAAATAAGATTCTAGCTAATTCATATCAAACCCTTTTGTTGATCTCTGGGATCTCCTGCTAGCTCTTTGATGCTAAGAACATCCACCAGACTTTCCAGCTCGTGTTTAACATCATCGTGAATGGTGACGGCACACTGACGAGAAAATACTCAGTCGACCTTTTGGTTGATCTGTTGAAAAATCCTAAAATAGCAGATTGCCTAATGAGGTATGCAGCTATTTCAGAACATTAAACCATGATGATCTCTTCAATTCTCTTTCTCAAAACCATTTTTTCAATTTTTAGGTACCCACACTTCTCAGCGTGTGTCTCTCAAGTTTTAGGACTGCTGCATGCAAAAGACCCAGATCCTGCAGCCAAGGTAGGAAGAGAATAAATGATCAAACACACATGCTGCATATTATTCTGTATGTTACTACCATGCAAGTGTTGACTGGAGCCATCATCTATCTAAAAGGAAGTATGCCCCCTTTCAGTTCTAGAGTTTTACATATAAGGCAATAATAATAAAAAAACATCATCAGGTCCTTAGCGGTTCTTAAAATTAGTTAAATATGACCTTAAATGAACAACAAGCCATAACATACCGTGTAACTATTTAACAACAACTAAGCCAAAATGTAGAAGCAATCTTTCCAGGAGTGGACATTCCAATAAGGTCAGGCAATGCCATGCTCAGAGAAACTATGAGAGGGTACCTGGGAGTACAGTTAGGAGAAGACTGAACAGGTGTGGCTTCTTTGGAAGTGTTGCAAGAAAATGCCCTTTTTCTCCCACAGTTGTTCAGGAGTTTAAACAGAAACTTAATGTGGTAATGTGGATCAAAGAAGCACATGATTTGAAAGGCTGTGAGGCACAGCTGATATTTTATTTATAAATTAAGAAAAACCACAGACAAAGAAGGAGCACGGTGATGGCCTATTATACTTATATTTACTAGTTGATTCATAGTTGAATTGAATTGAACACCTTTGTTGTCATTGTACTTTGCAAATACAGTGAAATTAGGAGTGCTGCTCCTATGTGGTGCGTACCATTCAAAGCATCTGCAATAAGTACATTATAAAAACAACATAATAAAAGTAGTACACTCCAGTTGGCATCTTAAATGCAAGATAAAAAGTGCAAATTAAAAAGATAAAGTGTAAGATAAAACATGGCAAAGTGCATGGTGTGACATTGCACTAGGAGTTATTTTTGTTTATTGACGGACATGATTGCATATGGAAAGAAACTGGTTGCAAATCTGGTAGTTCTGGACTTGATGGATCTATAATGTCTGCCAGAAGGTGACAGTTCAAACAATTAAAGATGCGGGTAAAGACAGCAGAGAGTTCATCTTATGGCCTGCAAAGAGGTTATTGAGCTCCTCTGCTAATGATTCACTGTTTGTTGTGGCTTTGGTTTTGCTGCCTGAACTATTGTGAACCCTGCCACATCTGTCTTAGATTGTTGTCTGTAATGTGGTTCTATATTTTCTCCTTATAGGCAAGTTTAGCAGCCCTGATCCCCTTCCTCAGACTAGCTCTAGCAGTCCTGTATAGTGCTCTATAGTGTATAGTACACTCAATGAGATGATGTATTTCATGAGTCATCCATGGTCTCTGTTTTGGAAAGACCCGGATGCATTTGTTCACTGTCTTACTACTACTACTACTACTGTCTTGTAAACCTTCCCTTTCACTCTTGCTGCTATCCTTCTGTCACAAAGCACCCCTGACACTCGTCTCCACCCTGCCTGCACTCTCTTCTTCACCTCTCTTGTGCTTTGTCCATTGCTTTGGATGGTTGATCCCAAGTATTTAAACTCATCCACCTTCGCTACCTCTTCTCCTTGCATCTTCACCATTCCACCTGCCTCTTTCTCAAGGAGGACATGCAGAGGGTTGGTGTAAGGGAAGAGGATGCAAGGGATAGGGTGAGATGGAGGTAGATGATCTGCTGTGGCGACCCCTAACGGGAGCAGCCGAAAGACGAAGAAGACTCTGGCTTGCTTCTGCTGACTTTCATACCTCTTCTCTCCAGTAGATATTATTCATTTAATAAAAACAATAATTTTAATATAAAAAAGTACAGTTTCTGTGTATTCCCAAAGATCTGTTCAAATAAAGACCATTCAGTTTCTGAGAAGCAGCTGTCAACCATGTTCAGATATGGGGTTGCCAAAAAAGATGTTAATAATATGTTCTTAAATCTGTTCACAGTATTGTCCAATAAACTCCTGCTGTAATAGATTTTTTTCCCTGAATTTACAACTTTAATTGTAAATTCAAACGTTATTGAAAAGGGATCAGATAAAAAAGGGATATGAGAAAGTACTACCAATTGCTTTATTTCCATCTTGTAGGTTAGATCAAGATCAAGTGTGTGATTGAAGCAGTGGGTAGATTTCGTCACCATTTGGCAAAAATCAATTAAATGCAATAATGAGTTAAATGCAGTACAAGACTCTCTTAACATGACCATGAATATTAAAATCATGCCATATCATGATTTTGTCTGTGATTAAAACTAATTCAGATAAGAAATAAGAGAAATCAGATAAAAACACTTTGTAAGGGACAGGTGGATGATACAAAACGACAGATAAATGAGATTTTAGTGAATACCAGCATAGGTAAAAGAGACTAAATGTAAGACATTCCAGTGGCTTAAAACTGTAGTTTGCTTTTATATTTAATGGAATACTTGGATTTATTGGAATGCTTGCCTTAGTTATGGCAGCTATGGCACAACATCAACAACACACCATCCATCCATTAATCCATCCATCACTAAGGATTATTTTAAACTGTGATCATACTGAGCTGCTCTTAACATGAGCATCTTCTATTTTAATAGTGACATAAAATAAGGACAAGCCCATGCCTCTGCAGTGTCTGTTTCTTTATTTTCTAACATGCGTAAAACATGTGGAAGTGCTTTCATAGATCAAGCTCAACTACTACATTTGATGTGTGTGCCTGTGTTGTTTGCAGGTGTTAGAGCTTCTCCTGGCTATGTGCAGCATTTCGGGTCTACGTTCACTGCTGTGTGAGGTGGTCTTCAAACCAGCGGGACCCAAACTCAGAGCTGCAGGACTGGATGGTGGACGCAAGACGCAGTGTGGGCTGGCTCTGGTGCAGTGGCTGAGCTCGCCTGTGGAGGGTGGTGAATCTTGCTCACTGCGGGTCCTGCAGCTGTTGAATGAGCTGCTAGAGGCAAGGCATCTCCACTGGGACATAAGAGAGTGGTCTAACATAACATAGAGGTTTGATGTAGCAGTGAGGTTTTGAGCAAGTGACAGAACTAAACTGTGGCTTTAGGACTCTCACGATCCTAACTAGGTATCCAACCCTACCCTGATTTGACTTCTCATGTAGTACCTCCAGGAAAATGCTTTATCTGTTTCCTTTCTTGTTGTGTTTTTTCTCTCCATCTAGGAGGCGTTGGGAGCAGAGAGTCTGTCTGATTGTACGCTGAGCTTTGTGGAAATGCTCCTTCCGGTTCTTTTAGGGCTTCTGAAAGGCCTCGATCCTGCACAGGGAGACGCTCACCTTAGAAAACACTGCCTCCGCATTACTCACATCACCAGTCTGCTGCTCAATATCCTTCAGACAACTCTGCACTGTCTGCATCTGTGTGTATGTGTTTGCTTTGAAGCCTTAATTCCTCCACTCTTGTGCACTGAGGATGCCACCAGATCTTTGGTGTCCTGTCAGGTGAGCGCTCAGCTCTGCCTCTCACAGGTTGAAGCTCTCCTGTCATGCTGTGATAGCAACAACCCCCTCAGCTGCCTGCCTCCTGGCTCTGATGGTGAGCTCAGGTGAGTGAAAGCTCTGAGTACCAAGTTTTCAATACATCATTCAACGTGTTATGCTCAGATTTTTCAGCGTTCATGTGAGCAGTGAGGTGCGCCATGGGGTTTTGTGAGAGTGTTAATTACAAGATACAGCTGCACAAAATGTTACAATTGAGTTCTTATCTTGTTGCATCAGGGCTTTATACTGATTACTCATATGCCATAAAAATCTTAATTCCATTTGCCTGTTACAGGATGGTAGTTATTATGAAATTTTATGCATTGGTCCATGATTACAAGGAGTTCTTATGTGGACGAAACCACAGCTAACCACCAGTGCATGCAACCCACCACCAGTTGTGAAAACTACCTGTGTTTCTTCAGGACCAGGGAAAGCAACAGTTCAAGTGCAAATCATCTGCAGAGAGAGGTTGGCTAATACAACCATATTGCCAAGCAAGTTATAGAGGCATTTGGTAGCCGGACACCTTATCAAAAATTAACTAATCCCTTCTAAAACATTCAAATCAGAGGCAACAAGACCTTTGTTAGGTTGTGTTTAATAGGGTGAGTGAGACAGTTTATGTGCTTCTGGTTTGCTGACATTTGGAGAAAAAGAACGGTTGTTCTGTATATCTAAGTTCCACAAATAGACCGGCAAAATCTGATAGAGAAGAAGTAACATCATATAAATGAACCTATTTTCCACTGTGCTCTGCAACTTTTAACCTTTTGTCTTAACAATGCAAAATGTGTCACAACTGAAATGTGACTGCAACTCTGCTCTATGGCAAATTGACTTGGGTTTAGTCACCTTAAATGTGAGGATTTCCTTATGATGTCTAGAGCTCCTAAAAATGTCATACCTAAACATCCGCTAATAAAAGGCCTTTAAACTGTAAAATTGTCTTAATTTCAATTTGAGTGGGTTCTAAATGTTTTAGCTGTGTCACTGCAAGGATTTCTAGCCCAAAAGACTATTTAAAAATGATAATTGAAAAAGAAAACATTAAGGCAAAGCTTGGATGTTACAGGATTTTAAAAAAGAAACTAGCTCCTCATGGAGGCATTTTAAAGTAATTTTGCTTTTCAAAGCATTTTTGAGAGCAGGACTTTTACTTATACTTCTCTTTTTACAGTGTAGTATTATTACATTTACTCAAACAAAGTACTGTATTATGAATACATCTTCCGCAGCCATAGGTACTTGAAGGTGTGGATTTGTGCTTTTTGTCCAGTCAGGTGTGTGCAGAAGCCCTGCTAAAGACTCTGGAGTTGATGAGCAAACTGAGACAACATGTAAAAGACATGGAGACTAGCTTCTACAGGATGCTACAGGTACACACTGACATGTCTCTCGCTTCTTTTACTTTCCCTACAAGCAACAGTCTTGGTGGCTGCAGCAGTTTTTAATTTGCTTGGGGTTTTATATGATAAATGATGCATTCAGTGGCAACGTGCCGTTATTCTCTATGTTTTTATCCTTCAGGATCAAAGGATAGTGACCCCCCTCTCTCTGGCCCTGACGTCCCACCACAGAGACTGTGTGCAAACTGGACTCTCGCTGCTGTTTGAAGCCACACCCCTCCCAGACTTTCCCTCACTGGTGTGAGTCACACTGGAAACAACACGTTTATATCAGGAAAATGTTAATTTAAAAAAATCTACTTCTGTGAACATACATTGTGAAATGTGGACAAAATATTTTATTTTTTTCAAGTCTGGGAGAAATTATTGCCGCCAACAATGCCTATCGCCAGCGGGAGGCTGAGCTGTCTGTGAAGCGTGTTGCAGTGCAGGAAGTCCTCCCACCCAGGACAAATACCAGCTCACTGGACTCTTCCAGTGTTTCCAGCAAGAATGTCCACAGTCTGGCTGAGAAGATCCAGACTGGACTGGAGGTACACTTTTCAATGGCATTAAACTGACACCGCGAAACTTTGTCAGTGCAGCATTTTCCAAACTTACATTTGAAATTTGAAAATCATTTGCAAACCATTAAACACAGTTCTGACCAACACACAAGAGTAAGTCTAAGTGCTGCCTTGTTTCTTGTTTATTGAGGCTGATTTTCTGTCAAAAACTTTACTCTTGTCACCTGATAGCCACTGCTCTATTTTCAATTTTTTGTTGCCAATAGCAAGATATAGCTGATATATGATTAACACCAAGACTATCTGGACTATTTCTCTTATGGCCATCTCTTGTATATAGTTTATACAGTACTGTTTTTACTGTTTAACTTGAGTGTTTATGTAACATTACACTTTTTTCATATAGGTCTATATATTTTCATTTTCATTTTTCTGTCTCAAATATTTATATTTATATCCAATATTTTACAGTTTGAACTAAGTTTTTAAGTGACTTTGCAGTTTTAACATATAGGTTTTTGCATTCTTACTTTCCTGTCTTTCATATTTATATATATTTATACCTAATGGAGCGTGTTTGGTTTTCACCGAACATGGTGCTGTGCATTCTGATCAGATAGTGCAACTTTGGTCTCTTCTGTTCAAAGGACATTCCTCTAGAAGTTTGTTTTGTGTTGCTGTTCAGCAATTGCACAACCATTCAGTTACCAGTAACCTATTTGGGGTGAGAGTTGGTTTTAGTTATAACCACATGCTCAGTGGGGACCTTTTCAGCATTAACCTTTCAAAGTTAAAGTTGAAATGAAAAGTTATGCATTCATTTTGGATTTAAAAACCCCTGCCCCTAACCTAAATTGGTTGACAGCGGTGGATGTTATAAACTCACATTTTCAAAGGCAGAATTAAAAAACAGTAAGGCACAAAAACTTATCCAGTCCTAGATCAGATACTGAGACTTTAATTGTACAACAGTTGAATCATTATAATCTCATATAATTATCTCTCATTTTTTGTGGCCATTTCTTATGTTAGTGTTCACCAGTATTAAGTTAATTAAAGGCCCAGAATTAAAATAAATCACTGGATTAATCTGCTGCAAAGCATGAAATACAGTCATGCTTTGAGGTAAGAAGTGCATCTGCACATTAGGGGACATTTCCAACCACATGCATGTTGTGCATTTTTAGTCAGCTTTTATTTTGAAGTGTACAGAGGATTAAATGCTAAATATATTCAGAAAGCCAAAATTTAAGTTCAGAAATGCCAACTTGCCAAATAAAATTTCTTAAAACACATGACTCTTTACAATGTAATACATTATCAAAGTGTGTAATGTAGCTACCAACTTCCAGTCAGGTGTGCCAACATGTTTAGCCCAGCGGTTTGTAATTAAGCTGTTGCAAGATAATTTGGAGAAATCACAAGATTCAGTGATTAGAATTATAAGTTATTTTTGTCTTCATTAAATATTGTATCATTTGAGCTCTTCATGTCACAGATCAACATTGCTTTCTCTTTAAGGGTTCAGGTTCACTTCTGGGACATCTGGTGCATCTGGTCACTAAAAATAGCAATAAAGAATTAGACCAAATCATGTCTCTTACTATTTCAATAGTAAGACCACAAATTACAAATGTGATGAGTGTCACCCTCACTGCTACTGTCTTGTCAACCTCTTGCTTGAAGAAAATAGAAATGAATAATACTTCTTATTCACATGTGCTCTGCAGTACCATTTACAGTCTGCACACATCCATTCTTCCAGATCTATTTTTAGCCGCAAATATCCATTTCCAGTGAAAAAAATTATAAACTTTCCAATAAATTTTCTAACCTGAATCATTGAGTATTTAAATTAGCCAAAACTGAAATACTGCTTGCACTGTATTTCACTGATAATTGTGTTTTTTCTGATGCCTCTCTGTTGTTTGCAGCTGCAGGAGCAGGTCAAGGACTCACATGTGTCTGAGATCATTGACGTTTATGAACAGAAACTTGTTGCATATGCGGTGAGTTGGATTTTTGCTTAGCAGGCAAGTAAATAGAAAATTAAAAAACCTGTTTGTATGTTCTTTTCATGGAATATTTTTGGGAATTCTCTGACCTCTACTACTTAAGATTTACTTAGCTGGATTCCAGCATTTAGGATCCTGTATCTGATGAGTCTTTGTGTCTTCTGGTCAGTCTAAGGAGAGCCGTCTGCAGGACTTGTTGGAGGCGAAGGCTCTGGCTCTTTCTCAGGCTGACCGCCTCCTTGCTCAGTATCGCTTCCAGAGAGCTCAGGCTGAGGCTGAGGTAACTTAACATGTAGAACTGCATTAATATTTGTTAAACAAAAATTTCCTTTATTGATATCTGAAACAATTGGTTGATTAATCTAATATTTGAACATGGTAATTTATTTGGCTGCTATTTTTATATTCAGTGATCTTTTAAATCAAATATTTGCTGTTTCCTGCTGTTTAAATGTAAGGATTTGGTACCTTTTTTCTTTTATGTGATTTTAGATGTTTAAAAAATATTGTATAAGAACTTGTGAAATAAACTGTGAATAAAGAACCAACAACTGCCACCTTTAATATATTTATAGGTATTATTTTGATTGGTATCATCTTCTAGAATTTTGTTTAGATCATTTTTTTCACCCCACAGCCTTATTTTTTAATGTATGTTAAGTCTGCGCCCCGTGCATTTGCCTGCAGGCTCGTAAGCTGGCCTGTTTGCTGAAGGACGCTGAGCGGAGGCGGGAGGAGCTGCAGGTGGAGCTGAGCAGTCAGGTGCTGGAGGTGGAGCGCTCCAAAGCTGACCTGGAGGAGCTGCTGCAGCACAACTCAAGACTACAGCGGGACTCCGAGGAACACCAGGCCCTGAAGGGAGCGTACAACACCCTACTCAACAGGTCAGGCGCGCACGGGCAGGTCCAGGATTTTATTCAATTTTTATTCATTTTAACTCTATTAGCTTTAAGGCTCACATTTTTTCCAACTCACTGATGTAGTGTAAAACACACCAATCTTTGTGTAGTTCATAGAATATTTTCTGTGAATTTTCTAAACAGTACAAGTGCAATAATAATGTATTTTGTCCAAATAGGCGGAAACCTACAACTCCTCATGCTCAGAGCCAAAACAAAATGAAGTCTGCACTACTTCTTCTCACGTCATATAAAAGAAAAAAAAGAGCACGTCCTTGTTTTTGAGTGAAGTTGCAAACGGCAGGTTTAAATGTGATTTTACACCTTAGCCACCAAATTGTTTCATCTGGTTTGATGACAAGTGGGAGTTTTCTTGGTATTAGACAGCATGTGTAGGGTTTAGAAAAATTCACAGGGGTGTTTTCAGTTAGTGATGCTATCACCAGTAACATCCTGTTTTTATTCCTTACTCAAACAGTGGAAAAATAAAGGCGCTACCGTTTCATATAACTTCTACATATAAAGAGTTTATTTTGGATGTGTGAACAGCCAAAGTTTCGATCGAAGTTCAGGGTATAGAAATCAAACCTAAAGGAGGAGACGCCCTGAGGATTTCATCTGTGTTGGTTTATTGGGACGTGCAGTGTTTTTAAACAGTTTGGTTCTCCTGTGCAGGTTTAATGAGACAGACCGTCTGCTAAAGGAGCTGCAGACGGCTCACATCTCTCTCACCAAACAGAATGACACTCTGAGGAAGAACCATGAAGCACTACAACTGCAGCAAAACAAGTAAACCGCACACACATATTCAAAGACTAATTTTGTTAGATACAAATCCTGCCTCTGGCGTCTGTTTCTGACACTACTTGCTTTTTCTCAGGACAGTGTCAGTGTTGCAGGAGAGAGAAGAGGAAATCAGATTGCTTCATTCAGATCTACAGAAGAAAAACAGTGAAATTGCCGGTTGGTGCTGATTTCATTTTACCGTTATTTACAGTTCACAAGTCATCTCAAAGCACTTTTTGTGAAATGTTGCAGGCAAAGACCTGTACAAATGCGTGTTTTCCAAATATTACAGAGGACTTGTCCCCCATGCCCCCTCGAAATCTACACGTATGCTCACTGGCCACTTTATTAGGTATACCTGTTCAACTACTCACTATTGCAAATATCTAATCAGCCAATCACATTGCAGCAACTGAATGCATTTAGACATGTAGAGATGGTCAAGATGACCTGCTGAAGTTCAAAGCCAGCATCAGAATGGAGAAGAAAGGTGAATAAGGTGACTTTGAACATGGCAGGATTGTTGGTCTGAGTATTTCAGTAACTGCTGATCTGCTGGGACTTATCCCACACAACCATCTCTAGTGTTTACAGAGAATAGTCTGAAAGAGAGAAAATGTCCAGTGAGTGGCAGTTCTCTGGGAGAAAATGCTTTGTTGATGCCAGAGGTCAGACTGCTTTGGCTGATATAGAAGCAACAGTAACTCAAATAACCACTTTTTACAACCAAGGTGTGCAGAAGCTGAACAAGAAGATGATCTGCTTCTTCTGCCTGATTTCTGTTGTGACATTTAGAAGGCAGGGTCAGAATTTGATGTAAACAACATGAAAACTTGGATCCATCTGGCCCTTATATCAATGGTTCAGGCTTCTGGCTGTTGATGTAAAGGTGTGGAGGATATTTTCTTGGCCCACTTTGAGCTTCTTATTTCAAGTTGAGCATCATTTAAGCTCCACAGCCTTCCTGACTTGTTGCTGACCATGTTCATCCCTTTATGACTACAGTCCATCCTCTGATGGCTGCTTCCAGCAGAATAACACACCATGTCTCAAAAAAAAGAACTGCAAATCATCTTAAACTGGTTTCTAGATAATGACAATGAGTTCACTGTACTCAAATGATCTCCACAATCACCACATCTCAATTCAATAAAGCACCTTTGGGATGTGGTGGGAGATTCCTATCATGAATGTGCAGCTGATAAATCTGCAGCAACTGTGTGATGCCATCATGTCAATATGGAGCAAAATCTCTGAGGAATGTTTCCAGCATCTGCTTTAATATATTCCACGAAGAATTGCGGCAGTTCTGATAGAAAAAAGGAGTCCAACCTGGTACTAGCAATTGTACCTTATGAAGTGGCCAAGCAGTGTACGTGCCCTGTTATATAATGTAGTCAGTAAAAGTATCAAATTCAGCACTAAGAACAGGAAAACTAACAAAAATGAGTCAATAAATCTGGAAGAAATCATCAATGACTATCATTCAGTGTTTTTGTTGTTGCATATGGGGACAAAAACATGTGTCTAAAGCTGTTGTAACTGAGTAATTTTAATACCATTTTCATTTTCTTTAAAAGTTCTCAGCATCATACTTTTCTTCTGATTTCTAGTTAGTTTTGTGACATGTTTTCATCACCACTGACATTAAGCAACAGGTTGTAGCTGCTCAAAGAGTATCACATTTTTACTTCTGTGTTGCTGGATTACATCTTCTTTAAATATTTCCTATGTTTCTCAATCAGCTTTTTTAATCCTTCTGTGACGTTTTTAATTCATCCACCTCTTTGCCCCTGGCAGGTTTGCAGGCTGATCTACAGGTCGAGGAGAAGAAGGTGAAGGAAAAGGACCAGGAGAAGAGAGACCTGGAGGAGACGGTGGATGTTTTAAGGAAGGAACTCAACAGAACAGAGCAGGCCAGGAAGGACGCCAACATCAAGGTAACGGAAGAAGTTAAAGTGCAGATAAAAGAAACGCTCAAATTGCAGTGTACAGTTTAAAATAACGAGTGGTAACTGAGCCACATTTATTCCACGCTCAGACCTTGCTACACCTGCAGTAACTTCACCTTTGCATTGTTATGACATTTATGGAATTTCTGCTTTCCAGCCAGAGGAAATGCTTCTTATATTTTAACCTTGAAAAAGTTTTTTGACTGTTTTTAAATCCACCTCATGCTACAGTTGTCCTGGGATGAACAGCTTGTATCAACAGGCTGGATCAATACTTGAGAAGGAGCCACAAAAGGATTCTTGAAATCAGTAAAACTTCATTAGCCACTTTGCCTTACGTCCCAGAGCACCTCTCCACAGAAAGATCAAACCACACACTGGTCAGACATCCTACAAAAGAAATCAACCTTCTGTTATTAACATGTAGCATTTGCTGTTTTCCAGGCATCATCTCTGGAGCTGCAGAAGAGTCAGCTGGAGACAAAGTTAAAGCAAAAGGAGGATGAACTGAAGAAACACTCAGCGATGATCGCCATGATCCACAGCCTCAGCAGCGGCAAGATGAAGAGTGATGTCAACCTGTCCCTTTGAAGACTGTCCGACCATAAAGATGAGTCACAATGAGCAAAAATAGATTTTAAAAACATTTTGATGACCTTCATGAACTGTAAGCTTAAGTTTTAAACCTTTTATGAACATTTTACACTTAATAAAAGACACCTAAAGGACGTTATTAAACTAAACTTGTATTTTAAAAAGGATTTGTTGGAGTCTCTCTCTCCTGAATGTGTCTGTTTTTACTTTCTTAAATAAATTAGTTGTATTTGTCCAGATAAGATGTATATGTGTGTATGTCCTGGATATCTCTGTTTATTAGAGATGGTCTGTCTTAAAGGAACCTATTTTAAATTCCTGTTTAAGTGAGCCTATTGCCAGAATGAGAAGAACAACCGCTATAACATCATGTCCCAAATGCTGAAGAGATATCAAGTGAAGTTGAACTAGGAATCATTGTAACTTTTATTTAACTACATGTCATTAATAGCAAAATCCTATGAATAATGGTGGTTTGACAAAAGGAAGAGCCTCTTGAGAAGGTGAGGGTAGAGCTAATAAGAAATATCGGATGTTCAAAACAGCAGCGTTCGTCCAAAAAAACCAAACAAAAAAAAAAAAAAAAAACACTTTCCACACTTCCACCGGTACAACTCTGCCCTCTGGTGATGAAATTTTTAAATTCTGGAGCCTTTTAGCTTCAGCATTCCCAAAGAACACCAGAAGCACCTGTTTCAAATAAGATGTTTGTCTAAACAACACATGCACTAAGAAAAGAGCCCAGTATGAGCTAAACTGTAATTTTCTGGTGTCCTGCAGAAAGATCAAGAATACTTACCTCAATAAAAATCACAAAGGACACGCAGCATATTCCAGTGAGAAGACTGGAATATTTGAACTCCATTTGAACACTTAATATGGTGAACTCTATGTCTTCACTTTCTGGACACAGATATATTTCAAATAGATAAAATTGCCATTTTGCCAGTTTGTTACTGTTTTAAATGACACATAATCACATAATAGAAACACTTCTGGTTATTTCTTTCATACTGTGCAAAGCAATGGCAAAGGCCCAACTTCTGACTAATCAGCAATTTCTATGATTGTTACATCAGGCCAACAAAACAGCTGTTTTAGTAGTGAGTGTGAGGCTGATGCTACTTTGTACCATAGTTTTCCTGGTTTGGTTTAAGACTTAGTACAGTTTAAATAATTAGCTGGGGAGGGTTGCATCAGGGAGGGTTTGCCATATCAAATATGCAGATTCATAATACGACTTTCATGCCAGATTGGTTGAGGCCTGAGTCAGCAACGACCACCTCTGATACCGGTGGAAACTATGCATCTGTTGGTTTAAAACAAAGGAGGAGAAGAGGGGGAAAGTGTGAGAGAGAAGGAAAGATGGGAGGGTAGAGGTGAGAGTAGGGTCTATAAATGTAGGGACTATTACTGGTAAAGGGAGAGAGCTGGCTGATGTGATTGAGAGAAGGAAGGGATATATATATATATATATATATATATATATATAGTGTGTTCAAGGAACCAGGTGGAAGGGTAACTTCATTACCTTAATTCACAGCTTAAAAAAAAAACAAGGTACAAAAGTCTTATAATATCCTCCAACACTCTAGGGTTGAAATTTTGAATTTTCACATATTTTACTGAGTGCATAAACTGTCCAAGGGACCAATTATACTCACTTCCAGCTCCATATGACTTTTTAGGCTAATAGATTAGCTGTTCACAACTCACAGTTTAAAGTTCTCCTTATTTTTCTTATACTGGCTTTGGTGCAGCCATTCAGTTAATCCTCTGTCTGAAACAAGCTGCCATTTCTTCAAGCTAACTTTCTTCTGATTGGCTGCCTCTCATAAGCAGAAAAAAAATCAACAGCAGGTGGGTGGGGCTTCTCACAGCCTGAGCTGCCTACTTGAGACCACAATATTAGGGATATCGTTCCCCTTTCTATGACATCTTACATATCCAAGAGTCTAAGACTGAGCTTTTGACTCACATGGATTTCTTGTACAAAAACAAACACCTCATGATTAGAAACTTTGGTCATGTTTAAGATAAGATGTATGCTTTATTGATACCCTGATGGGGAAGTTGGAACCAAATTTGAATGCTCTTGTTAGATTAGCACATTTGTCAAATATGTGGTACTGAATGACACACACACACAGCTCGCAACAGACAAACCATTACAGGCACCAAGGAGCACTGTGGGGGTGTGGTGCCTTGCTCAAGGGCACCTTGGCAGTGCTCAGGATGAATTGACTCCTCTCCAGGCCTCCAGTGTGCCCCCATACATAAGTCGCTGGTGGGAATTCTGGCCCCCAACCAGTCACCAACAGACTGAGCCACTGCTGCCTCACCATCCACCAGTGGGACAGCCTATACATGAGGTAGGGAGTGAGGACAAGCAGAATACATGTCCACAGATGGATCTTTTCTCTCAAAGTAATTAAAATGTGACCAATTTCAATTCTTTGTTGCAGTGAGAGTATCCAGCTTTTCTCCTGGATCTTTCTGCTTCCCATACATAGTGGAGGTGACAGCAGCCGGCTGCTCAGGCCCGCCGTCTGCTTTCTATTTTCTCCCCTGTGTTTCTGCAGCTGCTGCTTGTCACTCAGTCTCTCTGGCTTCTGGCAGAAGACTGGTGGGTAAAAGGACTCTGGACCTCTCAGTACCAGTCAGCCATGGAGCTTCAGCGTGCAGCATTGGGGACCTTGTTCCTGCTTACACTGTTCTCATCTGGTAAGTTATTAAAACTTGACAGATTTATGTTTAAGTTTTCACTTGCTTTTACGTGCTTTCACATGTCAGAATGTGGTTGATATGAGGGCTTAAACTAAATATTTTAGTTTAAAAACAGCCAGTTTTTGGTATTGGTGTAAACATCTGAGTATTTTCAGCTTCATGCTAAAAAATAAGGGACTTTCTGCACTTTTACATGCAAATATTTTATTTTTAGGGTAGAAAATCCTCTTTATAAACAACACAGGAGACTATAACTCTTCTTTAAGAAGTTCACAGTTCTTCTCTTGGAGTATGTAATCCAGAGCTAAAGCAGTTGATCAGATAATTGACTGTGTGGCTGGCTCATTATTTTAATCCCTTGATGGAAATGTCAACCTGTAAGATAGGAATTGTCTTCCAGTAATGTGCAATGAAAGAGGAAGCGTTTCTTACAGCAGTAGTGGTCATCAATGGATCTGCAGAGCGGTGAAATATGAGCAGCGTAAAGCATTCACACACTTGGATCTAGTTTGTTTTTCTGTGTGTGTATGCCAAGGAATATTTTGTTTACGGTGTGTTTGTATCACTGAGACTGATTGTTGGTTTTAAAAAAACATGAAAAAGGAGTCACTTGGGCTTTATTGGTTTGTAGTTTTCTATAGCTTAAGAGATTAAGAAAGGAATTTATTTCTGACCTTGGAAACAGGAGCTGAATGTCTACAAAGCAGCAGTGTTGAAGCTTTCAGATGTATCATATGATTCTCCTGAGCATATGATGTTCAGCTTTCTTCCTCTTTGAGACCTTTAGTTACTTGGTATCAGACCACACTGTTGACCAGACCATCGTATTTTTACTTGGAGCTTAATGTTTTGATTCTAGCTGGTTTAAAAGCCAAAACAGAATAAAACTCCTACCTACAAACACTTTAACCAGAATAAATGACCCACACTGATGCAGGGAGACCTGTGAGCTAGTTGAGTCTAGCTCACAGGTCTCCCTCTCCTCATGCCATATACCGAATACACCTTCCCAATTTGGCAGTTTATTTGATCTGCAAAATTTCCCGTCAGTCCCTCTGTCAGTACTGTTGCTGCCCTGCATAACTGCCTGCTGTTTCAACCCCTCAGCCACATCAACATCCACCTGTGGATGCCGGGCAGATTTATTCATCACTACCCAATTTTACATATAGTGCATTTGCAGGAAGTGATGAGCTTGGAGCTTAGATGTCAAATTCTAACTACACTGTGTGGGCAAAATTATTGGACCATCCACACATTACACCTAAAGACATTCCTTTCTAAATTCATAGGCTTTAATATAGAGTTGGTCCTCCTTTTGCATCTATAACAGTTTCCACTCTTCTCTAAGATTTTGGAGTGTGTTTGTGAGAATTTTTGCCCGTTTATCCAGAACAGCATTTGTGAGGTCGGGCACTGATGTTGGACAAGAAGACCTGGCTCAAAATCTCTGTTCTAGTTCATCCTAAATGTGTTGGATGGGGTTGAGGTCAGGGCTCTGTGTGGGCCAGTCAAGTTCTTTCACACCAAACTCATCCAACTATGCCTTTATTGACCTCACATTATACACTGGGGCGCAGTCATGTTGGAAGCAAAATTAGAAGTACAGAATTGTCCAGAATATCTTGATAAGCTGAAGCTTGGCTTTAAGGGGCTCAGGTCAACCACAGAAAAACAAACCCACAGCATTATCCCTCCTCAACCAAACTTTACAATTGACTCAGTGCAGGTCAGACAGGTTACGTTCTCTTGGCATTCACCAAATCTGGACTCATTCATCAAAAATCTATATCGAGAACTGTGATTCATCACTACACAGAATACTGATCCAGAGTCAGAGATGATACAAAGCTTGCATGCAGCTGCTCGGTCATGAAAACCCATGCCCTTAAGTTCCCAACCGACAGTTTTGGTCCTGAGGTCAGTGCCACAGGAGGTTTGAAATACCACAGCTACTGAGTCAGCAGAGTGTTGCTGACTTTTTTGCACTTATGTGCCTTTGCACTCGATGACCGTGCTCTGCAACTTTATGTGGTTTGCTGTGTCGTGGCTAAATTGCTGTGGCTGTTGAACACTTCTACTTTCCAGCGATGGTGGAATATCTAGGAGGACAGACATTTCATGAACTGGCTTGTTATAATGATGACATCCTATTACATTACCATGCTGGATTTCAATGAGTTCTTTCAAATGCAAATTTTTTCACAAATTTTTGTAAAGGGTGCTTGATTTTACACACCTGTAGCAATGGGGCTGAATACAACACCTGAATTTAACAATTATGTGGCATGACCCAATACTTTTGTCCACATTATAAATATTCTAATTCTGTAAATAAATGTATCATTTTAGTTATGAGTCACCTGACTGATGTTAACATCGACCTTAATACCAAAAAACCTGATAAACAATAGTAGGAGTTCATTAAAAGTATTCCAGTAATATACTGCTTGGAAACCTGCCCCTTGCATCGGGCATTTTAAGGGTCGAGGCCGAAAGGTTTAAAGGGATCACTGGAAGCTAGGGCTAAAAACATTTGGTACAGAGGCAGACGTCTCAGAGTGAGCAGGGTCCAAGAAAAAGGTGGCTACATCCAAAGTGTCCTTTCCTCCAATCTCAACAACCAGGAATACCATTAGACTGTTACCAACTATTATTTTCTCCATCCATAATTCTGGCCGTTATTTTTCTACTTACTGAATGTATGAATTATCAGAATTATTGCCAGTTGCATTTCTCATGCCTGCTATAGAGCACTGGCTGGTTTCTGGCAATGGGGAAGTGCCCAACAACAAATTTTTAACCCCCGGCTCGTCACGATGGCGATCGTTCTCACTCTTATATACTGAAAAATGTGCGCTGCGTTGGCCTGATGGTGTTTTATGGATTCTTTGCTCTTGTAGCTGATAGAGCTCAGAAGCCATGAAAATGTAAAGTGTGTGTTCATTTGTGTGTGTTAGAGTGCTGGGGCAGGAACGAAGAGGAGCGCCTGATTCAATATCTGTTCAAAGAGAGAGGATACAACAAAGAGCTGCGTCCTGTTGAAAAGCAGCAGGATGCTGTCGATGTTTATCTCGCCCTCACGCTCTCCAACCTCATCTCACTGGTATACAGCTTGTGTGTGTGTGTGTGTGTGTGTGTATGTTTTTTCTATTCATCAAAGGCTTAAATGTGTCTGACAAACCAAAAAAGGATAAAGCTATTAAAACATTGGACTGCTTGTTAAAGCTGCCTTCTGTGATTTGTGTCTTTGTCTTCTTTTGTCTGTAGAAAGAGGTAGATGAGACACTGCTTACGAATGTGTGGATTGAACACGTGGGTAATAGTTTATTCTTTTACATTTTAATGATCAATACTTGCAGCTCTGCGTTTCAATATATGTGTATGTGTTGTGACAGACGTGGATTGACTACAGACTGGCGTGGAATTTGACAGAGTTTGACGGCATTGACATACTCCGCCTGCCGCCCAGCATGCTGTGGCTGCCAGAGATTGTTTTGGAGAACAAGTGAGATTACACGCACGGACCAGAAATTTAAAACTGTAAATACAGGGAGCAAACAAAGTACCTGTGCAAAAGTCTTGAGCCAGCCCCCTTTTTGTGACAGGCGGCTAGTACCAAAGTGCCTAAAGATACAATTTAAAACTGGTTCTTTGCGAAGTTGGCTGTTATGTGTAGACACAACACTAGTTCGTCCCTTGTGTTGGTGCCCTGTATTTGCTTGAATGAAGTGAAGTGGCTTAACAAACAGAAAACATTCCTCTGAAAATGCACAATAAAGACTTTGAAAGACCTTCCGAAAGCCTGAAGAGCTATTGGTCAAGACAACTTTAAAAAATTACAAGTGAGTCAATATAGAAAGAAATGAAGGGTGGCTTAAGACTTTTGCACAACGTATTTTATTTGTGAATTTCTTTAAATACTGTAATAAATCATGAATTGTCTGGAAATATGATCAGTCCAGATTAGAAGCCCACCATGACTGAACTTCACAACAATCAGCTAAACTGGGAAAAACTACTCCACTTCAGCTTTTTTGACCTTGCCATCAGTGATAGTCATGATTTTCTAATATCTGAATAGTCATTGAGTTATAAAAATGAATCTAATAGTTTGTTGAATAGTTTTACCTCTCTTTACAAACATCTGGTTGGATATAATGTGTCACTACTGCCATAAGGCAGCAGTAATGCAGCTACAGGCTCTAGACTGATCACCAGTAGGGAGGCAGAAAACTAGTAATCACCAGTATATTGTCGGCAAACTTTCAAAAGCCAGTTTTAACAAACCTTGTAAAGAGATATAGTAATTAATACAAAGAATAGTCAGCATATCTATTGAAAGTCTGTCTCTGAACATCAAACAGAACCTCTGATTGCTCCTAATGGGTCGGTAATAATGATTCACCTTGTATGAATATTGAGATTTACAGACGTGTGTGTCCCTGCTTCCCTTCTCCCTCCCTCAGTAACGATGCCCAGTTCGAGGTGGCCTACTACAGTAACGTACTGGTGGACTATACTGGTTTCTGCTACTGGTTGCCGCCTGCCATCTTCCGCTCCTCCTGCTCCATCAATGTCAAATACTTCCCCTTCGACTGGCAGAACTGCACGCTCAAATTCACGTAGGCCAGAAACCAGCAAAATTCATTTAATGTGCTGTTTACTTGGTGACAAAATGCCAACATGTATGTGTTACATGTACATTAACCTAGCTGTAGATGCATAAACTTAGTTTGGTATTATTTAAACCAGTGGTTTTCAATTTTTTTTTCCCATGCCCCATTTCAGAAGCCATACCACATCAAAATGCCTGTCCCACACCCCAGAATTTTAGCAGTATTTTAAAGCCCCTGTCAAACCTTGACGGTGTAACCAGTGTATGCCAACGTATGAAAAATTTGACGAATACACTGGGGTATGTCGAATAAGTTATTGGTAAATTTGTATAAGTTCAGAGCATGCTGAAGCACACTGGTATACGTTGTAGTACGATGAGGTCATGAAAAATTTTGAGCATACACAAAATTTCCGACGTATGCCAGTGTATGGCTCATGTGTCCTGCATATGCGGGCAATAAGTTGTACTCAAGATGTGGGATTGTTGACATACATTCACACACATTACTTGTAAGTTCCTCATAAGCTGAAATATATTGAGATAATGTCGAGCATGCCTAAAACTTATTTCTAGCCTGTAAGTAACTTGCTTTGAACCTATACATAACTTATAATGAACTTATCTCCAACACATACTGAACTGCACTTACTGAACGTGTTTCTAACTTATAGCTAACATATAATGGCGTATTGGCAGTTATTGAAACTATATCTAGCTATACAAGTTAATTTATGTATACGTCCAACTTGTTATGAATACGCTATGCATACACCCAAGGTAACATTGATAGCTCTGTGTATCCCAGCGTTTGAGAAACTTTGATGTATCAGCATATACTAGTGTGACAGGGGCTTAAAATAAAAAATGGTCCACACTGAGTTTCACTTAGATAATAGTGCATATTATCACTTCAATAACATCAGCAAACGTGCTCCTGTTTTTTTTCATATAAAAATGATATCTACTCGCCTTAGTTTTACTTAATATTTTTCACCTGGTTGTCTGCCTCTCACCTGCAGTGGCTACGCACCTCACCAGTGGGTGTCGCCCCATAGTTTGAGAACCACTGATTTAAACAAACCTCTGAAGTTTTTGTGATGTTTTCCTCATATTCATTTAAACCACATTTCTTGTGCTGCTTTGCAGTTCTTTGACCTACAATGCCAAAGAGATCCAGATGCTGCTGAAGACAGAAGAAGTTGAAGAACTCGGCATGAGGACAGTGGAGTGGGTCATTATTGACCCTGCAAGCTGGACAGGTTACTGCCCTTTTCTGCACTTCAGTTTTATATTTCACTGACAGCACAGTCATCTAAAGATGTCACGATACCAGAAATTTCGCAGTTGGTTGATTCCTGAATGTCATCATTTTCATGGCTTTGAGAACTTTTTCTTTACTAGTTCAAGGTTTTTGAATGTATCAATGTTTTTACTTCAAGGTATAACATGATTTACCCTACAATTTTAGAGAGAAAACCCTAAAAGTCAGACAACACTTGGTGAAAGTGGGAAGGAAGAGCTTCCTTTTAACAAGAAGAGACCTCTGGCAGAACCAGGCTCAGGGAGGGGCAGCCATCTGCCTTAACTGATTGAGGGTGAGGGGAAAGGGAATAGAAGAAAGGAGAGCACAGAAAGACAAGAGCAACACAGAAAATAAAAAGGGAATGACTAAATAATACCATTTAATTAGCATGTGGTTACCAAGATGATAAACACATACTAGCATTGTATCAAACATGGTTTTTAGATTAGTGTTATTAGACTGAAAATTATATAATGGGGTAGTAATATGGAAAGAAATATAACAAAGCCTTTTTACAACATGTTAGCATTCATATAACGTAGCTTCTGCAAACATTTTAGCCTGTGGAACATAGCTGCTTTCACTAGGACAATACCAGCTGGCTCAGACTGAGTGGTAACCTGTATTTCAGGATTAAATGAGAGGAATAATGCTTTAGATGTTAGTAATATGAATTGAAACCCTGAGTTATTTTGAACGATTTAGATGCTGGCCTTTTTTTAGTGGAAGTGTTTTCTCCCTTGCTCTAAAAAACACAATAACATTGTTTGCATATTGCCTTTTGCGAATCAGTTATCACTCCTTGAAATGCAAAGTACTTCCAGTACAAGATTCCTGACTGTCTTCCCTATAAATAAGCCGGGTGGAGCTGTCCCGGCAGCTACACTAGTCACCATCTTTCACATGTAGTTTTTGATGTACCATTTGTAGTTTTTCACGTTTATAGCCATTCTTCTTCTTCTTCAGCATGTATGGGTAGACTATAACACTTGTAGCCATATGCTGCCCCTCTCAGTTCCAAAAGTACTGCAACCTTGGTACATACGCTACATTGGGGACTGCAAAGCAGTACAGTTGCGTTTTCAGTATTGAAAGGTATTGTAAGTATCAGGACTGGTGACATCCCTGAAAGCATTAGTTTCTAAGTAACACAGAAAATAAGAAAGATAAAGAGAGGAAGCTCAAGCTTTTTTAAACCCTTTGTTGACACTTGAATACATTTAAGATTAGAGATAAGAGTACAGTATGAAAGCTCTCAGTATAAACAGTTACTGTTTACAGTAAACTAAGTTTTGGTAGTAAATCCTGGAGGCAGCTCAGTTATCAAAGCTTTCTTCTGTCTGTTTTTCATCCTGTGCTCCCAACTAATACTGGCAGAAAATGGTGAGTGGGAAATCGTCCACCGGCCAGCCAAGAGAAACACCTACAAGCACATCCCCATGGATAGCAACAAGCACCAAGACATCACCTTCTACCTAATCATCAAACGCAAACCTCTCTTTTACATCATCAACGTCATCATTCCCTGTGTGCTCATCTCCTTTCTGGCCTCACTCGTCTACTACCTGCCTGCAGACAGTCAGTACACATTTAAAGGATCATTTTTAACCAAATAACAAAATGTTTTCGCTCTGACCTGTAGTGTAACTGGGCCATGCAAATGTCCCTACAAGTATATGGTGATTAAAATATGTCCTTTTTTTGTAATTTGGTAGCACTTTTTATTACAGCTCGGCAGTAACATGGTAATAGTGGGGTCATAAAATGTCAGTACCTTCTGCTGCTCTCTTGTATTTCCTCAAGGGATTACCACAGTGGGAGGATCCACTCAGGTAATTTGGCCCACATTTTACAACGGATGCCTTCCTGATGCAACTCTCCCATTGTGTCCCACTTTTTCTCTGCAAACCCTAAAGATGGTTGTGTGGGAAAATCCCAGTAGGTCAGCATTTCAAAGTCTCTTAAATCACCTTTCTTCCCCATTCTGATTCATGGTTTGAACTTCAGCAGGTTGTCTTGACCATGTCTACATGCCTAAATGTATTGAGCTGCTGCCATGTCATTGGCTGATTAGATAATTGCATTAATGAGCAGTCTAAGAGGCATACTTAATAAAGTGGGCAATGAGTGTTTATGGCTATTTTTTTACTGTAAATGTAAATACACAGAGATGGTAATTCAGCTGTATAATTAAGCTTAAATTAGAACCTTTTCAAACCTTTTTCTTAAGGCTGACACTGATTATGTTTATTTATTTATTTTTTGCCATTTTGACTTTCATTTTTGCCGTGAACCATTTTTGCTCTATACAGTTAAAAACTGTGAAAACTACCCCCGACCCACAGTGACATCATAAAATTAAAAGGCAAACATCAGTTTTCTAAAAGACAAGAAAAACATGCAAACTTTACAATCCGAGAACTCAATATTATCCAGGATGACTGTATGCCTCTATAGCAAGGCCTATCAAATTTATTATGAATCTAATAATGATAATAATATTAGCAAGCTACATACCAGCTAGAAATCACCCTAACTGGCGAGGTTTTGGTGATCACTCTGACCACCATTGATCCCAAACACCATCATCTGTTGGCAGAGTAAACAGAGCTCACCTGCACATACCAGGCTCTGGCTCTGGCTCAGGCAACTGCTTTGTTGAGGCTTTAAATTTTTTAGTAAACAGATCCAGATTCCTTCATGTGTTGAAAATGTTTGTGCATTTTGTGTGCAGGTGGTGAAAAGATGACTTTGTCCATCTCTGTGCTCCTCGCTCAGTCTGTCTTCCTGCTGCTGATCTCTCAAAGGCTGCCAGAGACATCCATGTCTGTTCCACTTATTGTCAAGTAGGCAACACACACACACACACACACACACACACACACACACACACACTACAACAACTGAAAATGATGAAGATGAAGTTTAAATACAGATGAAAGTGGTTAGGTGTGGTGATATTTGGAGTTTGCTTGGAGCCTGTTTGAAGCCCAGAGTTGCTGCTTATGATCATCTTTCATATTTGGGGTCAAGACCCTCCAGATATGGGTGCCTGCTGTTGCCTTTTCCAGTCTGTAAACACACATTGCTACCAGGGGAGTTGTCTTGCGAAGTTCTGGCTGATGATCAAACATCTGTCAGAAATTCGCTGTTTTGGTGGAAAACCAGTCATTATTTGTGGAGGTGTAGCTGTCTCTGAGTTTCCCATAAATATCTATTCATTCATTTCTTGTGTATTACACAAAGCAAATTATAAGAATATCAAACTGAAATCCATCCATCCATTGTCTTCTGCTTATCCAGTTCAGGGTTCTGGGGCACTAGAGCCTGTCCCAGCTGTGACAGGGTAAGAGGCGGGGTACTAACTTAAATATTTATCAAAATCCCATGCAAGGAGAACAGTAAGAAAGAAACAAAAGACCACAGAGTCAAAAAGATGAATACAGTCCTACCCACACTACAGAAAATCTCTCAATTTGTGTGTTTGTCAGGTATTTGATGTTCATCATGGTGCTGGTTACAGTGGTGGTGTTAAACTGTGTGGTCGTCCTCAACCTGCACTTCAGGACTCCAAGCACACATGTCATGTCTGAGTGGACCAAGCAGGTAACACACACACACACACACACACACACACACACACACACACGTGTTGTGCATATGGCTGATATTTGTCTATTTATCCTCATGCTGTTGGTGTTATCCACCTCTGATTGAGTGTGCATTCTCTGTTGTTGCGTGTGTTTTAAACATACAGCCTAAAGCCATTTTAAAAAGTAAAAAAATGTAGAAGACAAAAGGATTTCAAAAGGATCCCTACATTCCCTGTCCAACTGTTATAAGGGTGTGGTTCACATTGCTGGCAATAAGCCAGACTCATTCCTGGTGTTGGACTCTGCCCTTTGTCTTCAGCACTGTTCATAACTTGTATGGACCAAATTTCTAGGTGTAGCCAAGTGGCAGAGGGTTGCCACTTTGTGGCCTCAGGATAACCTCTCTGCTTTTTTGCAGATGATGTGGTTTTTTTTGGCAAAGTGCAAAGTGGCGGGACTGAGCATTATCGCCCCAAGTCTGCCATGGTTCTCAGCTAGAAAAAGGTGGTGCGTCCATTCTGGGTTGGGGGTTAATTGCTGCTCCAAGTGGAGAGTTTAAGTTTCTTGGGATCTTATTCATGAGTGAGGGTAGAACTGAAAGAGAACTTGACAGGTGGGTTGGTGTTGTGTCAGCAATCTATGAAAATGAAGCTGTCAGTTTGCCAATCAATGGCATAGAAAGCTCAACTTACTATTGGTCACAGAAAAACTCAGCTGGTGGTTTTTTTTATTGCTGTTAGGACTTACTTTTATCATAAAATGTGGAAAACAATGACAGATAAAAGGAATACTCCACTATGACTGAGTCTGTCCAAACTTTTGACTGGTATTCTTACCATCACCTGTGGCCATGAGCTCTGGATAGTGACTGACTCGACTGACTTGGGAAGACTCGTGGCGGCGGTGTTTGTGTTTATGTAAACACGGAATGGTGTAAAGACTCTGTGCTTGTGTCTAATCACTGCTCATCGGTTGTGGAGTTCGTGACTGTTAGATGCAGACCTTTTTATTTACCCCGTGAGTTCACTACCGCCCTGATTATCGGAGTGTACATTCCTCCCAGCACTAATGCTAAGAAAGCTCTGTGTGAGCTTTACGCAGCTATCAGCCAGCTGCAGAATGCCCACCCCGACGGACTGTTTATAATCGCCGGAGATTTCAACCATGCAAATCTCAAAACAGTGCTCCCTAAATTCCATCAGCATGTGGACTTTGCTACGAGAGGGACGAA
>VUQH01039118.1:0-12744 GCA_015106775.1 Etroplus canarensis
GTCTGGTCCAGCAGACTTCCGTGGGTTGACCCTGCACAGAGTTTTCCTCACGTCATCTGTGGTGAGACAGAGCACCTGGTCATCCGGAGGAGGGGTGGTTTTCCTTGCTGTTGTGGTGTTTTGTGCCTCAAACCGAGTGTAGAAGTCACACCCTTATGAGGGACTTCTACTGTATTGACAGCCCACTGTGGGTTTTCCAGCAGAAAGCCCACACTGCATTAACTCCTTCAGACTTTGTAGTAGTTTTACCCCTTGGGGGTTCAGTGAGGGTTTTCTGTGGGTAGTCCAAACTCAGAATAGACTTTAGGCTGGCCTTTACAGTGTGACCCAAATGTGTGCCATGTTAAATGCCAGTACTAGGGCTCAGAGAGTGTCTGCCCACCCCAGGTCCGGTGGGGCTGCACACATTGGCCCCACACAGACCCCAAAAGGACATGTTTGCTGGGATTTTAAGTTCAGTTCAATTCAGTTTTATTTATATAGCACAGCAAAAGTTGACTCAAAGCGCTTTGCACTGTAAGGTAAAGACCCTACAGTATTAAAGAGAGAACCTCACTAATCAGACGATCCTCTATGAGCAAGCGCTTGTGGGAAGGAAGAACTTCTTTAACAGGAAGAGACCTCCAACAGAACCAGGCTCAGGGAGGGGCAGCCATCTGCCTCGACCCGTTTGGGGTGAGGGGACAGAGACACAGACTATGGGAGAGAGAAGACATTTTCATTTTCTATGGCAGTGAAATGTTTCATGTCCTGTCATTGGAGCTCTTTTTTAAAACTCCACACCAGATTCATAGACATCCACAATCTTGTGTTTATTTTTTTTCATAATCCTGGCAAAAATGGCATCACAGACTTCAATAGCAAATAGAACAAGAGGTCCTCGTCAGTGGTTTAAATAATGCAATTTCCAACTTCTTTCGGAAACATAAATTAATGGCACTCAAGCAGAAACAACTCATTCCAGTTTGTCAGGGTGTGCTTCCTTTTTCCATGTGACTGATATATGTTTCTATTTACTGAAGCTAGTAAAATGACTACATAATGTTCATGTTAACTGTTATTCTTTTAAATATATGATTTCTGTCTGCAGGCGGTCCTTCAAAAGAGGCAGTTATTCCCTTCGGATGTACTCTTTTCACATGGCTGTAGGAAGCTCCGCTGGGCATCCAGCAGAGCCATATTCTGGCAGTTAATGGTGGCATATGAACTGTATTCATAAGATAAAAAAGCTGAAAAAAGAACATGTTGGTGCGTCTGCGTCGGTGCATGCATCTCTGCGTTTCTGTCAGATTGTATCAATAGGAG
Organism: Etroplus canarensis; assembly: GCA_015106775.1. NCBI lineage: Eukaryota > Metazoa > Chordata > Actinopteri > Cichliformes > Cichlidae > Etroplus > Etroplus canarensis. The sequence continues at coordinate 1,306 of VUQH01039118.1, forward strand.
ACTTATAAAGGTTAACGTCGCGGTAAGCAAGGAAGATGAGTGGCAGGAAACATTTAAGCAGCGCTGATAAAACACACAGTGCTGTCCCCGTCAGTGCACATCACCCAACATCACCACACACACACACACACACACACACACACACACACACACACACAGAGATTTACATTTTCAATTACAAAGTTGTTCCTTTGTTTAAATGTACATATCACTTGGTGTATCAAGTCAAAGGGTGCTAAAAATAAAGATGGTTTAGCTGACCGTGACACACACACACACACACACACACACACACACACACAATGAAACGACCCACAGAATTGCTTTTAAGGCCAGTCTCCTGCGCTGATATTCCGGAGCCTTTCAGTGTTTATTTAAGTCTGTATCTCCGCTCCGCTGAGACAGTATGACAGGCGAGCTTCACTGATAACCAGCCCTATCAGCACCGAGAGCAACACATCAGTCAAATGGAACTGCTGTGATGAGCCTTGGTGCGTGTGCCTTTGTGTGCATATTTGTCACTTTGGGACTTGTATGTTTCTCACTTGTTATTATAAAGCTGCAATCCCAAACATCCATCAGCGGAACGTCTACAGGTGATCCAGCAACAATGCACAGAAATTCATTTAAAAACCTACCAGCATTCTAGTAAGAGAAGTGCATGTTGGCAGGCTAAAGTGTGAGAGGGCGTGAGTAATGTGCTGACCAAAATAATTTAGTTTAACCACAAGTTTTGCAAAGTGTTTCTTTCCAGGAACAGCATGACAGCTAAGATGAATGAGGGGCAGCTGAAGGAGAATCAGAATGCTTCTGATATAAAGGAAAATTATTTATAGGATGAGACAGTCACTCTCTGGATGAATCTGGCGGCTCAGGTGGAGCAGCCTCCATCCAAGATTCAGAGGAGGGCTGCATCATTAGGAACTATTCCTCTGTATAAACCTGAGATCTGTGCATATCAGCTGACCATAGAATGAGCAGAAGAACAGGAAACAGCATTTTCTGCCAGATGCAGATGCATGCATGCATGGTCCTCTCCAAAAGGCCGATTAATTCGTTTTTTTTCTGTAAACTCAAGACATCTGTGTGTGAGATCAAAAGATCTAGATATTTATAACAACATACAACATGACACATTTTGGCTCAAACCATCCAGTTTTTTGAGTAACCCAAGCCTGTAACCCAAAGCTCACAGGCTTCAACTACAGCATCTTTTAGGTGTTGTCTGTCTTGTGGAGTTTCTACCTTCAGTCTCCTCTTCAGGAGGCAAAATGTATCTTCATTTGGGTTAAGATGTGGTGATTGACTTGGCCAGTCTAAAACCTTCCATTTTCCATCCCTGATGAAGCCTTCTGTTGAGGCGTGTGTTTTCACTCATGGTCTTGCTGCATAATAAGGTTCATCATAGTTCAGATTATTGCTCTTTAAATTTTCTGTGTTTCTGTAGACTTCTGCATTCACTCTGCTACCATTATGAGTAACATCTGGTCTGGTCTGGCCTGGTCAAGTCTTTTGGTGTCCACTACTCTCAGTCTTCTGCCCCAACACATACCACTGACTGCCACAGATAAACAATCTGAACATCATCTGGCTGATATTATTCAGTTTATTGGCAATGTGAACGCCGAGTATGTTTGTAGTCCTCCACTATCACTGCACAAACCACATAAATAGAAACAGGGGTCACTGGTGTTTTGGTCCTTCTCATGCCCACAGCCAGTTCTTAAATCTTTGTCATGTTAAGCTGCAGATGGTTCTGGTTGCACCACGTGACAGGGTTGCCCACCACAGTCCTGTGCGCATCATACATACAACAGACCATTTCCAGTATTAACTAAAACCAGAGAGAAACTGTAAAACCCATACATGAAAATCAGTTTGTGATGTTGCTAAGTTTGATGTGTTCTAAGAAAAGCACAATTTGCATTAAGCTGCCTGCTACAAACCTTAGTAAATCAAAGCCGTATGATCCATTAAAATTTAAAACTTGTATTCTGAAAGGGAAATGCCTACAGATACATATGCGATAGGGCCAACTGCAAAAACAGCAACTTTTCAGTTGCCAAATTTCACTGCACCTCTTTAGTAAAGCTCAATGGTAGTTTCTGAAAGCCAAAAGAGGATTTCGTTCTGGCACACAGTTCGCAAATGAGGCCCTTAGCCTTGTGTCTAATCTTAAAAGCACTCCATTCTCTGCACAGCTATGTTTTCAGTGATAGCAGTGTATCCTAACTATTAATCTCAATGGTGTGTTGGAAACAATTCTACCTCTTTATTAAATGTAACGGCACATAATATGATAGCTGAGAGTAATGAGTTTAAGTTTCATAGCAATCTTATTACGCCTTTTTATTTTCCTTCTCACCATGCAGTAAATGTGTTTTATCTAGCTGCTAACTTCATCATCTGTTCCTGTTCATTGACATCGTGATGCTATCAGTGTCTCATTCCCGCTTTTAATATCAGCTTGTCGACAATTGGCATCACATTCTCTTGATGAAACAGACCATATAAGAGCATCAAAAGCACATATTTACTGCTTCCAACACAACTCACAAGCAAATCCAAGGCAAAATTTGGATTAGACTTTATTTCTAGTATATTCAAAATTTCAAACTTGTGTTTGCTGAAATCCTTTGAATTCAGAATCTTCAGCAAATCTTTGTTTTTTTTTCACTTTCTTTTCTCCCATGGTATTAATAAAGAACTGTGATTCTGATAATGGTTGAATGGTAGAAAATGAAAGCCAAACAGTGCATTTGTTGGGCATTAGTTTTATCTGTGAATGAACACAGATTTCTAATTAGTGTTTATGAGCCAAAGTCAACACTCATGTTTCTTGCAATAAAAAGCCATTTCACCTTTTGCTAAACCAGCAGCCAGCCATTTTGCCCCCATTTCCCATTTTTAAAAAAGTCAACCAATTTTCTCACCCAGTGGGTGGTAGGTCCACAATGTGGCAATTCCATTTGACTTTTTTGGTCTGACAGGTTGCCATGGATATGCTACAATAGTTCCAGCCACCAGGGATGCATGCGAGAGCTCACATTCAGGCTTGATTTGAGGAGAGAACTGTGGTCTCCCCTAATTTCAGGCGAGATTGCTTCATTCCAGACACATCTGCCTCTGCAGAAATGCAAAGGTATTTGGTTGGAGCCCCTCTAATGTGATCATTCTGAGCAGCTTTAAATAGTTTTGCTTCTGTTGTGGTTGGGTGAGCCGTATAAGCTTTGTTCATTTTCACCATGCCTCCATGTACAGCCCCCTTTAGTTCAGGCCTTAAGATGTTCAAGTGTCTTATTCATATGTTTCTGTAAGATGGAATACGAGGTCTTGTAAAGGCTTTTGTTACAACCTTTTAGAGTAGACTTTGTGTCTCTTTAAGAAAGACTGCTACAACTCAGAGTCCAATATTGCTGTGGCTAGTACAGTATGTCATGACCATCAAAGGACACCTCAAAATGTGAAGAAACCAGCAGCATTTCTCAGTATGACAGTGCGAGGCTATTAGTTTCCTAATTTATCTAACACATAACTTGGTATCGATAGGTCAGAAAAATAGTGAACTTCAGCTACTGTACAGCTGACAGATAAGGGAAGTTGAAGTTCATTTGTTTTAAATTACAATGTGAAGTGAAACTGTTGACTGGAGGATATGAGGAGGAGGATATGAAAGCAGGACACAGCCTAACCACATAAAAAACATTCTCCAAGTGTTCCTGGGGTGCTTGAGTTACATGAAGACAAAAATCTTTTGCTCTTTAAGTCAATAGTTATAAAGATGCCTGTGTATATAGCAATTAAAATTTAAAACTTACTTCCATTTCACTCATTTAAGATGTTGCTTTTGTCATTTTTGTGCCTCTTCTCTTAAAGGAGCCCTTCAGGTGTGTGCAGGACATGAGGAGATCAATGGTTGAAATGAGCTTTATTGATCGAAGGAAAGGCTACCGAAAGCCCTGAGGCTCTGTGGCCACTTCTTTAACCTTCTCACATTTCTGTCTTTTTCTTTCCGATGATGTATTTTTTTCTTTTAAATCTATATGCCTTTCTTAACCTCTTTTTCACTATCCCCCTGGGAAGATCTAACGTGTAAAGCCCCTTAAGACTTTTCCATTCAGCAGTGAGTGGGAGGAGCAAGTCATAGACCCACATTAAAGATATTTCTGACACATTATAAAAATCCTGCATTATACATGTCCATGGGAAAAACAAGGCTCTCCCTCTCTCTGCAGTGGCTTATTTGATTTGATTTTATGAGCCAAAATTGTTTGAATACCTGACTTTAAGAATCAAGATCTCCTCATTCATGTCACCAAAAAGACAGTCGAGTCAAAGACATTCCAAAACCAGATGGGACAAAATCTTTCTGCATCAGAATCATAATACTTACATACTTTATTCATCCCTAGGGGAAAAATCTCCATCATATTCCTATCTCTTTCATTGGGGCTTCTTTTAATTTGATGTTGAACTACCTCTCCCTTCCAAAATTTCACAAAATGGTTTCACTTGAAAAAGGAACAATAGCCTTTTCCATTGGTATTGTAGCCAGGTGCCTAGCCATACATGGACAAGCCCAGCCACTCTACACAGAAACCTAACTTTTGTTTCACAGATGTAAAAGATGCTGTAAATGAATGCATATGAAGGAGTGGAAATACATTACAGGGTGACTTACAGTAAGCAAGAAGACCCTGGAGTATGCAGCAGAGACCAACTATCAGCTACAAGGCTGCGGGCAAGGTGGGAATCCCTTCATAAATGCTATGGGCCACCTACACATTATACCTACATGAACTTTTATGACATCCCTTTCTAAATCCATAGGCATTAATATGGAGTTGGGCCCCCTTTGTGGTTATAACAGCTTCCTTTCTTCTGGGAAGTCTTGTGTCTATGGGAATGTTTGCAGATTCATCCAGAGGAGCATCTGTGAGGTCAGACACTGAATTTGGATGAGAGGGCCTGGCTCACAGAGTCTGTTCTAGTTCATCCCAAATGTGTTGGGTGGGACTGATGTCAGGGCTCTGTGTGGGCCAGTCGAGTTCTTCCACACAGAACCTATCCAACCATGCCATTATGGAACTTGCTTTGTGCACTGTGGCACAGTAATGCCAGAACAGAGAAGGGCCGCCGGACAGACACCCCATAGAACACGTTTCCACTGATCCACAGCCCAGTGGTGACGTTCTTTACACCACTCCATCTGACACTTGGCATTGCGCTTCATGATGTAAGGCTTGCATGCAGCTGCTCAGCCATGGAAACCCATGGCATGAAGGTCTGGGCACAGTTTTGTCGTGCTGATGTTAATACCAGAGGAGGTTTGGAACTGCAGTTATTGAGTCAGCAGGGCATTGGTGATTCTTATACACTGTGCACCTCATGACTCAGCAATGCTGTTCTGAGACGCTACGCAATCTGCCACTTCCACTTGACTATAAATCACATACAGTTGATGGAGGAACATATAGGTGGAAAGAAATTCCACAAACTGACTAGTTGTAATGATAACAGCCTATTACAGTGCTGCACTCGAATTCAGTGAGCTCTTTAGAATGACCCATTCTTTTACAAATGTTTGTAAAGGCAGACTGCAGGACTAGCTGCTTGATTTTCTACACCTGTGACAACAGGACTGAACAAAATAGCTGATTTCCATGATTAACACATGTAGCCCAGTACTTTTGTCCACACTGTGTGTAAATGATGAATTAGGAGTGAGAGACTTCACTCTTTGACCGTCGCCAGTACTTACTTAACTCAGTGTTTCACCAGCACCGAAGGGCACCTTCTGCGTAAATGTGAGATACCAGCAGCTTTGACAAAAACAGCAGTATTTGACGCCCCAGGAGTGAGAGCAGGCCGAGCATTTCTTGCATCCCCCATGTGCTAAACCCAGTCAAGCACATTAATCTAGCAAAATGTAACTCTGTTCATCAGGGAGACAGAATAATATAGCTGCTGCCTTCAGTGTTTCAGGCTTTTCTCAATATGGGTTAGTTTCTTTGACTTTATTACCAGTAGCCATCATGCAAGATGAGAAATGAGGTATGTTGACAAACTGAAAGAAGTTCAACTTTATTCAGTCAGGGCCAATCAATAATTAATACTCAGTGTTTTCTATTCATTTAATAAAAAAATATTAAAAGTACTAAACCACTGTAGTGTGTTGATACTAACTAAAGGGGTAGGTCACCCAAATTCATGTTCAGTTTTTTAGAAGCTCTTGGTAAAAAAGAAAGATCTCTAGTAGCTGCATCATTACAAAATAATCACACCTCTGTAATGTGTTGCACTGTAAAGCATTTCTGCCTGGTGTAAATAAAGCAATAAAATCCAAGCTTTCCTGCAGGTGCTGATAAACAAGAACAAGGATCATTTTCTTCAAAACAGTATTTGCAGGGGTTTGCTAAAAAACATACACCAGTTGTATTTGTCAATTTTTTCTGCATTCTGTTTTTTGCTTTTTAGGCAAGACTCTTTTTGCTCTACGAAACAAGCTGCAGCTTTGCGATCATCAAATGCATTGGTTCATATTTTTTCTACTCCTGTGGAAAAAGTGTCAGTACATCACAATGCTACATTTGTCAAGTTTGATGAATCAGCAGGACACTTGTCATAACTGTAATGCCATTTGGTTGACATCTCGATCTAAAATGACTCACAATAGCTGACAGGAGTCCATCTGCTTTTAGCATGGGAGCGATGAGAACCGCAAGTAAATCAAGGAATGTTTGGGTGTCTTTGTCACGAAGTAAAGCCACAACATGGTCTGCAATTGGGTCCACAAATGCAGACTCAGAACAGATGATTAAATAGTGAACTTTATTAAAAAGCTGATGGTTAAAGTCCAGAAGGTAATAATCAAAATCAAAATGTAGAAAAACAATAGAGCAATGGAACTAGGAAAATACATCGGCACACAGGAGGGACTAAAAGGTTGATTGGGGAACTGGAAACAGGTGGGAAAAATGGGTAAACAATCAGGAAAGTGGGATGGAAGGAAGTAAAGTTAAAACACAAGATGCTGGTATGTATTATATATTAAAGTCAAACAGGAAATGGATAAGCAAAATGTAGAAATGTAAACTTGACAAAGAGGGGGACAACACTGGAGGAAGAACTCTCTAAATACTAATGCATTTCTCAGGTTCATTCCTTGTGTAAGGAGCCTTTTTATGATGATTCCCAGATCAGTGTTAAATGGCTTAACAAACCAACAAACAAACAAATACACCTGAAAATTGCCAGGCGCAAGGACTGGACTGAAAAAATTAATGAAAAAGCAGCCAATTTTCAGATAAAAACTTTGAAAGACCTTCAGACTATTGCTCAAGATCACTTCAAAATATTACAAGACAGTCTGGCTCCTCGTACGTGATATATAAAGAAATAATGGGTGGATCAAGACTTTTGCACAATATTGTAGATTTGGGCATGTCTGTTTAGACTGCTGTCACCTGGAAAGGCCAAAGAAACATACACAGTGCTTTAATGAAACATATGTCTAATTAAAATGCCAATGACTATGATCCTAAGCTGGTCACACACAGAGTTTTTATGCTGTTTTCTGCTTTGTATTTTCAGCCTTTTAGTTTTTGCAGAAAGGCTGAAAAGAGCTGGAAATACAGCCTTTCTGTAAAAACTGAAAGACCCTTTCTGACACAGTTTAAATTCTGTGGCTAACCAGGCACCACGAAGGCATCGTTCATGAGAAAAGAAATCTGTATAGACTAATATTAGATGCCTGTTTGATTGACTGAGCATAGATCTGAATTAGTCTGTAATATGCTGCTCCACAGTGAGCATGTTATGAAGTCATTCCTCCAGGTGAGGCATGTACGTCTAATTTTTATTTAAGTCATCAATCACGTTTTGGTCCTTTGTAGTAGAGCAGAACATGGATGCTACATTTGGAGTAATGGTCTGCAAAATTGAGCCTGCAGGACAAAACTCTCACCGGTGCTGCTTACACCAGTGCTGGTGTGACGTTAGTGCATTAATCAGAGAGGATTCAGCTTTAAACAGTATTGAGACCTTGAAATGAAAGAGCCCAAAGCTACAGAGCATGTATTATGTCACCCCACTCACTATGTTCTTTTGAATACAATTTTATTTTTATTATTTCATGCAAAAAAAAAGGTATAATATTTACCTCTGAAATAGATTGCTTGACATATATGTTTACAATAATACTGAAGGTACATCCCACTTTTCTTTTTTTAACAAATGTCTCTAAAAGATTTTATCAGCTGTATGCACCTAACTAATGCCAAAGAGGGTAAATACATGATTGAGAAAAGTGCTAACTGCATTATTATTATTATTATTATTATTATTATTATTATTATTATTATTATAATATAGCTGGAGAAAAAAATAACAAAATAATGCTAACTACTAATGAAGTAATCAGCCAATCACATGGCAGCAGGTCAACACATTTAGGCATGTAGACATGCTCAAGATCACCTAATGAAGCCTAAAACGACCATCAGAATTGGGAAGAGAGTTAAGTGACCTGGAATGCGACGTGGTTGTTGGTGCGAGACGGGCTGTAATTCAGAAACTGATGATGTTCTGAGACTTTCCTGGACAACCCTCTGGGCTTACAGAGGGTTACAGAAAGGAGATGATATCCAGTGAGCAGCAGTTCTCTAGGAGAAAGTGCCTTGTTGATGCCAGAGGTGAGAGGAGAATGACCACACTGGTTCAAACTGATAGGAAGGCAACAGAAACTCAAATTGCCACTCATTACAACCAAGGTATGCACAGGAGCATCTCTAAATGCAGGAAACATATTGAACTCTGAAGCAGATGGACCACACCAGGTGCTACTCCTGACAACTAAGAACAGCAAATTCAGGCTACATTTCACATGGGGGTCACCAAAATTGGACAATGGATGACTGGAAAAATGTTGCTTGTTCTGATGAGTCTCAATTTCTGCTGCAACTTTTAGATGGTAGGGTCAGCATTTGGAGTAAACGACATAAAATTATAGTGGTGTTGTAATACTGTGGGGAATAGTTTTTGGGCCCCTTAGTACCAATCAAGCCACAGCTTGCCTGAGTATTGTTACTGACCACGACCATCGCTTAGTGACCACAGTATTGCCACCTTCTGATGGCTGCTTCCAGCGGGATAATGTGCCATGTGACAACGATCAGATCATCTCAAACTAGTTTCATGAACATGTCAGTGAGTTCACTGCACTCAAATGGCCCCCACAGTCGCCAGATCTCAATCCAATAGAGCACCTTCGGGATATGTTGGAAGAGGAGATTCACATCATTTAATGTGCAGCTGAAAAATCTGCAGGGTACCAAAATCTCCGAGGAATGTTTCCAGCACCTTGTTGAATCCATGCCATGAAGAATTTATGCAAAACTGAAGGGAAAAGGATGTCCAATCTGGTGATAAGCAGGAGTCAACTCATCTGCTTAGATAATTAATCAAGGTACAATTTGCTTGTTTAATTATTTAAGACTGTGCAAGTAGCGCATCTTATGTCTTAAAGTTTGCATCTGTGCATGTGCACAATAGTGCAGATTCTAGAACAGGTGATTGCCAAACAAGGGCAGCTTGATTTGTTTGTAGCTAACTCTAGCTCGTCACCGATCAAAGGCCTCAGGAGCATTCACAAAAGGCCAAACCATGCTGCTTCACCCTTAGCCTGACAAGCTTCAGCCTCTGTCGGCGGACGTGGGTGCAAGTGAAAGCAAAGCTCAGAAAATGGCTAAAATTGTAGACGTGATAGCTGTTGGTGGTCAGAGATGATAACCAACTTCAACCACAAGATGGCAGTACATTACAGGATGGCTGAAAACAGGCATCAGCTCCTGCAGAATGCTGTTCTGAGATGTCTTCTTTCTTTCTTTCTTTCTTTCTTTCTTTCTTTCTTTCTTTCTTTCTTTCTTTCATTTTTATTTTTTCTTACGCTGAGTGAGTGTGATGGAAAGGTTTGCTTGGTAGTCCAAATTTACCAAACAAAACTGCCGCAGAAGGGCTGCATTAGTCATATTTCTATTTACTACAGTCTGATTTCAACAGTTCACATTCTTTATACTGAAAGCAAACACACACGTACGAATCAGATTACTGAGATGAGACCGCCGGTGTTAACAGCATCCTCCTGTGAGGGGTCTTTCTCTAGGAGTGTGCCGCCATACTGGACTGGAGAATCTATCATTATTATGACCTCATAAATGTCGGCAAGGAAAATGTGCAGTCATTTCCAGTAAAAGTATGAATGCGGGGCTAAGTCTTGGGATTCATTGTCATCTGCAAGTCTTTGATTCTTTTCTCCACACCTCCATACGCACACACATGTGTATTACTCCACTGGCGATGAAAGCCTTTCCTCTGGATGACGTCTACATGCATGAGCACATTTCATAGCTTTAGAACTGCAAGAACTTACGCACAAGCAAACACTCATACAGAAATCTACGCACAGCCACAATCACGCACACCTACACACTCAGCAAACCCCTGTGGAGCCTGTGAAGACATTTCATTCTGGGAGGACAATCATAAAAAAACTACAGAAAGGACAGAGACGGTGAGGGGGAGAGAGAACTTTGCCATGACAGTATGAAATCACAGATCTCAAGGTAAAGAGTTTTATTGATGTTGTAGTGTTTTTCTCCATTTCCCTCATCATGTCTCTGAATGCATTATGGGTGGAGTGTTGTGAACCTTTGGAGCCACAGAGTGCAGATCACACTAGCGTCAAATACTGAAGTGAATAGGAAGTAAAAACAAATTCTTCATCAATTCCCCACATGCAAATGCTTTGCAAGTGATTTTTCAGGAAACAGTTCTACAGCAGATGTGACTGTTTCAAGTGATATCTGATTAAAATGTGGTTCAAATCTGGGGTGAGACAGCCCAGCAGATACCCGCAGAAGTAAAACCTCAGTGAGAGAAGGCAGCGCAGAGGTTAGTTTTTAATTTCCATGCCTGGAAATGACTTATGCAAAATTCTACTTAACCAACTAACTAACTGAGTAATGACCTGTTATAAATTGCAAACACCGGAAGTTTCATGGGGTTTCACTGGTCTACAGCCAAAATGCATCCAAAACAAACAGTCAAGGTGAAGGACCTTTATTCAGATGGCGTCCTACTTACATTCGTTCAATTATGTCAGAGGTACCAAATTTCAAAGAAGCACTTTATCAAATATTTGCAGTTAATGAGTTATATTTCTTCAAAACACAAACAGATAATGTGTATACCATCTTTATCTAAATTAGAGGAAATGACAATTACTAACTTAGAAGGGAAAGGTCAAATATCTAAATACTACAATATGTGTGCTTGGAATATACTCAAAGAACTTTCTACAAACACAGAAACAGTATGCAGTTTTGAACTTTGGACTTCTACAAGCCAGGAGAGCTATTGCACTATGCTGGAAGAGTATGG
>VUQH01039120.1:0-14645 GCA_015106775.1 Etroplus canarensis
TAGCTTCTCATGCACATTTGGACTACTTTTAAGAGTTTGGAGGACAAAACTAGTGTCATTCATCATTCCAGGAATTATGCTGAAATGCAGAAGCTGTTTTTGCTGTGATGAGTCTAATTTCAAAATCCTGAGTGAAAACACCCTCATACATGATGTCCTGCACCACCTTCACATACTTCTCTGCCACTCCTAAATTCCTCACACAATACCACAGTTCCTCTCCTGACACCCTATCATATGCTTTCTCTAGATCCACAAAGACACAGTGCAACTCCTTCTGACCTTCTCGATACTTCTCCATCAACACTCTCAAAGCAAACATTGCATCTGTTGTACTTTTTCTCGGCATGAAGCCATACTGAGGCACATAGTGTGCATAAAAGTCACTAGCCCTTGCTGACTCAATAACTGCAGTTACAGGCCTCCTCTGGCATGAACATCAGCACAAAAATTGTGCGCTGGGAGCTTCATGGCATGGGTTTCCATGGCTGAGCAGCTATATGCAAGCCTGACATCACCAAGCACAATCATATGGAGTGGGGTAATGCATGCTGCCACTGGACTCTGGAACAGTGAAAACATGCTATGTGAAGTGATGAATCACACTATTCTAACTGGTTTTAGCTGTTTTTGGCACATAGGAGGAGAATAGTACCTGCATGACTGCATTCTACCAACTGTAAAGTTTGGCATAGGAGGAATAATGCTTTGAGGTTGTTTATAGGGTCTTTGCTCCAGTGAAGGCAAATCTCAGTGCTCCAGCTTACCAAAACATTGTGGGAACAGTTTGGGGAAGGCCCTTTTCTGTTCCAGCATGACTGCCTCAGTGCACAAAGAAGGTCCATAAATTCATGGTGGAATGTACTCCTTTACAATTAAAGAAAGGGGAAGACTATGGAGGTTTTTTCTTTCTTTTAATAAGTTATTAGGCAATTGTTTTTCTGGTCCAATCAATTCAAATTCAAATTCAAACTGGGCTGCATGTGGCAATGTAAAATGTAAAACAGTGAAATGCACGCTCAAATGCAAGTGGTCAGATATATAAATATAAAAACAGAATCAGTTGTCCAGAGGTGCAAAAGGGGATGGCTTGAAGGTGAGATTTTTTTTGCTTTATATGGGGATAGTGAATGTTTTTTGCACCTTGTGTTTGACTTTTGGGAATTTGCGTAGACATACAGATGCGCCATTATCAACATTGTGCTCATGAGCTCATAAATCTATCCACTGCCTCTAATATTGCTAAGTGTAGATAGACACTGTCATTGCAGTGTATGATAAGGCCTTGCTTACTTTTAAATATCAAACAATTTGGTGTGTGCCAGTAAAGAAGCCACATGCCTTCACGTGTGGGAGTACTCCCATGCTTGCACTCATACTTCTGGTTAACCATTATCTTGCGTCAGGTTTGGCAGGCAAGGCCGCAACCAAGAGCAGGCCTGAAATAGGCGCTTGATGTGAAGAGTGTGTGTGTGTGTGTGTGTGTGTGTGTACAGTATAGGTGTGCTTCAGCGGATCGGCATCAGCTGCAGGAGTAGAGCAAGTCCTGCTCTTGAGTATTTTTAACTGTCAGCACTAAATGCCTCATTCAGCCCCAGCATACCCCCCCACCCACCTCGTAACCTCAGCCAGAATACCTTCACTTCTGTGTACACAGCACCACAGGCAGGCTTGCCAGCTGTTTACACATGCACACACACTCAGACATACACACACACACACACTCTTACACATACTTGAAAAACTCAAATATGCAGCAGACATCCTCTGCTACGCACACACAGATAAAAAACACATCTATATAAACTCAGTCTCCATGAAAACATATTCATATTTGTAAATGTAGTCACACAAATAGACTCCTCTACTCCGGGCATACACATGCACGCATCATGTGATTTGGCCCAGGCCTGTCCCGTCTGTTGGCAAGTTGGAGGAATGGAATGTGTAAGAAACGGTGCCCACACATCGAGCAGCCGCCCAGCGCTCAGGTTGGCATCGCACACAGTGGGGAAGTGTACCGGCTGAACAGCGGGAGAGGAATGCAGACAAATAACTTGTCTTTATTAAATATTACAGCTGCAATTAAACCCACTCGTTCTCACCTTCTGTCTCACTCAGTAGATCGAGGAGATAATGGGTGGCACTGCATAACAAGACGATGGTTATCTGTGAGAGCCAGCCACAGGCCAATCAGTCATTTTTGTGAGACAGCTTTACGACTTCTAATGAATTTCTCCCACGCCACCACCAATGATAGACAATCACAGCCACAAGAAGTTTTTGTCCTCGGGGTGAAATCTGAAGGCATGCATGTGGCGTTTAACTGTAGTTGTGCTCTTTTGGCAATGCCGCCTAAGCTTTTTCTAGGGCGTGGATGAGATCTGAATTCGTCTCATGATAGACAGCCATTGCTTTTTCTTCACACCTGGTGTTGGAGGCGTTTCGGCGTTGCATCACTTTGTGCTTCCATCCCCTCTGGTAGCTTCCCGAGTCTGTTCGGTGCTAATGAATGAACGAGAGAGGAGCTGTGGCTGAGTTGCTCTGTATTTTTAGGGCTGTGCGCCTGTGGTCTGTGCGGCCTGTCCCATTCAGAGGAGCCATGGGGGGATATTTTTGACCACAGGCTGAGCTGAGTCCAGGCCCACACAGAATCGCTGACAGATGCAGGCAAAGAGGAAAGAGGGATGTTTTCCTATTGGGAGGAAACCAGGCTTGATTATGGAGGGGAGAGAGAAACCAAGAGAAAGGGAAGATGAGTGTGTTTGAATGTGGGGAGATATATTTTATTTTTTCTGATCGCCACGCCCTTTCACGTTGCAGCCCAAGTGTTTGGAGGCTTTAAATTTGTAATGAGACAAACAATTTTTATCAGCTTTTTATGTTTAACTGTCATAAAGGCTGGCGACGCACAGTCCACCAAGTTCGCGTGCAAAATAAAGACAATTACAGTAATTTCTTCCCAGTTTTTTTATTACTTTCTCCCTTTGCAGTTGGTTTAGTCCATATTAATGATATTAAAGATAACCATAGTCTTATTTATACAACTCTCCAGATGCTATTTCAGTTGGCTCACTGATTGGAACGATTTGCATGCTCCGTGTAATACGGATACAGCTCTCGGGCTATAATTCCCCATATTAATATTTAATTGCCATCAAAGTGTGTTTTCAAAGTATAGGGTGACACTCCGGTCTCTGAGCCCAGTCACGACAGAGCTGATGCCGGAGCTGGGTGAGGAGCACAGTGCGGTTCCAAAGAGAGGCGTTCTCGGTCATCTTATCCCCCCCTCCCCGTGCGCTGGCACCTGTAGCGCTCCTCCAGCAACAGTAAATCACGTGACCATTTCCTCGCGAAGAAATCCTAATCCTCGAGCCCGATCCGTCCGGGCGCAAGCATCTGCCTCGACCCAAGACATGCTGAAACCCGAGGCAGCGGCATTAAGAATTAAAAACGCTAGAAAGTGGTCCCTGTGCGCGCCTTGTTTTGTCATCAATGTTCCATTAGTGTCACTTAATTCCACGCCTCCCCTCTTTCTCCCCTTTGTGTGTTTGAGTCAATATCGGGAAAGCCTGCCTGTTTCTGCCCAAATGGTTACAATATACCTTCTTCACGCCTAAAGAGCTGACAAAGGTTATTAGCCTGACCTGTTCTGAGAGGCGGAAAGGGCCAAACAGATAAATCAGAGATGCAAAAGACATGTAATCTCAAGCTCTGGGAATTTGACCAGAGAGGGGAAGTGTGAGGAGGCATGTTAGAGTCCATTAATTATTATAAAGCTGCAAGTGAAACCACCAAAAAAAAATCTTAAAATCAACACACGCTGAGACTCATTTTTCAGCGACTCATTGCTCTGCAGTTACCCTTTAATGTCTCGTCCTCGGGGCGGAACACCTGACTTCCTGGACAGTGGCCTCGGTGTTCAGAGGCCTGTCCTGCTGCAGGAAACCTCAGATATAATACCTACGTGTGGCTCCAGCCGGTGGCCAGTGTGGTGATGTTGATACAGAAGCAGACCTGACACACAGCTGTTGTTTATGATGTGGCTAGCCCAGGTGGACGGGGCCACGGCCACAAGCCAACCCGACCTCCAATCCGCAGATCTATAGTCCTGACCAGAGTTGTTTTGGGGAATGTTGAGTCAGGTCTGTCCCAGTGAGTCTCAAGCAAAATCCCAGCTCCTTTCAGGCAAATTGAAGGCAACACTGCAAGTTACATCACAGACATTTGATTTTTTTTTTTTAAATGGTTTTCAACATTTTCCTTTTAAAGCTCTTCTAACATTTGTGGAAAACATTCTCTAAAACTCATGCCATATACTTTAATATGTCTCTGCCGCAGAGGCATCCTGTTTCCGGACTGTCCATCTGCCCGTCCCTCTGTTACAAATGTTGTCACCACTACAGCAGCTGACTTGTTTGCTGAATCCTTACCAAGCACTGTGCGATTAATACCTCGGATGGGTAGAAGATCTGATAACGTTTTGAGGTAATGAGGCCAAAGGTCAAGGTCACATGGGGTTTTCAATTTAAAATATTGTTTCCACTATAGGAGCTGACTAGGCTGCTGGATCCTTACCACTGCTTGTATGATTAATCCTTTGGATGAGTAGATAACAGTTTGGAAGTCAGGGGATCAAAGGTCAACAAAAATTTCTTTACCAACGTAGGAGCAGACAGGGCTGCTGGATCCTCACCAATATTTGTAAGGTTAATCACTATGATAGGTAAAAGCTATGTTAAAGGTCAAGGTAAGATGCAGCTTAAGTATAAACACAATTTCTGTGGGAGCTGACTCAGCTGTAAGATCTCAATCAGAATTTGCGTGGCTACTCACCATAAAAGGTGTGACAGGTGGAAGAAATTAAAGACCAACAGCAAAGGTTAAAAAAAATTACGGCCACGGGAGCTGACTTGTTTGCTGGATCTTTACCAAACTTTGTGTGGTTAATGCATGTGATGGGTAGAACATCTGGTAACATTTACATAGGCACGCTGGTCGAGTTCTAGGCATTTCATTCTTATAAAGATAAATAGAAAGGGCTCTAAAATCGCTCAGATCTACTCACACAAATCTGGTTATTCCAAGGTCTCAGCAGATGAAGGTGACTGGGCTTTTGCTGTCTATCCTTTGAGATGACAAAGGAAAATGTGTAAATCCACATGCCCCCTTTATGCCCCATGATGGTGTGCGTGTGCCTGTAAGAGATACGAACTCATATTAGGAACAGTAATACTGTCTCTTACTTCCACTCAAACAAAACCTTGCCAAAACTGGGGAGCCCTTTCATCTCAAGCCTGTATTTCCTAAAAATGTCATGAAAGTGGTTTATATTTAACTTATAATTTGCTAAGAAGTTTCCTGGAATTATTATTGCATATTTATTCTAATGAAAATAGAGGAAAATAGCATGAGGCACAGTGGGTAAAGGCCTGTCAGGTTCGCTTTCTAAGAAAAAGTCCAGTAATTATATAGTCGTAATATGAAAATAAAACGGGGTCGGTTTGATTGAGTTCATGAGATGCTGTTAGTGTCTAAAAATATTTTCCTGGAAATAACATGTCAGGTTGCTGGATTCATATTTGGAAAAAATTAGGCAGCTACAAACCTATGTCTATTGAGTAACCCGTGTAAGGAGGTAAAGTTTGTTTGAACGCTGTGGCTCCTTTTTCTAAAACAAGCATCTCATGTCATTCATAAAAATAAAGCAGACCGTTTTCAGGCGCAGAAACATGAATGGTGGAGCAGTCTGTGCAGCCTGGTTTAGTAAGCTGTTGTGAGCTTTGTCGCGCTCTCTGCTGAATTTTAACACAAGTGCTCTTCAGCAAATCTGCTAAGTCACCACCAACATGGTTCCAGGTCTTTTGACTGTATCAGTACATCCAGTTCTAGTCAATCAGCGCCTTTTTGTCAAAGCTGTCAGCACAGCTCATTTATGTACAAGTTGTCCCTTGGCAGCACCACTTGATGCTCTAGTTTACAGGATCAATGAGAGAGATTTGTCGCTCTATAATGACTGTGCACTTCATTATTTAAATATAACTGCACACAAAAAGAATACACTTACACAAAGACTCATAAATTTCTTTAGATGTTTCTGTGGGTGTGGCCTCCCAGCTGGTACTGGCCGATCTGCCCTGGAAATGGTGACAAGCGATTGTTATTGGCAAGTTTGTGAGGCCAGTATCAAACCGTTTTACCCTGAATTTGTAATTCAGAACAGCAATTAATAATTACACGAATAAAATGTATGCAGTGTTTATTGTGAATCTCACCTGTGTGAGCGGTATGGCTTGATTAAACAGTCTATAAGAGGCAGCCAGTTAACACCAGAGGCTGCTGACGCCACATGCCACCTGTGGGTAACATTGGTTTTCATTTTGTTCGTCACCTTTTGTACAATCTTCAGTGCTGGTGAATAAACACCCGGTTGGTCCGCGCCTCATCTCTGCCTCAAGCCTCCTACTCTCATCCAGCCACTGCCGGTCATTCTAACACGCTCCCAGCTCTGAGCAGATTTATTGCTGTGACCTTCTTTCCGTAACCTTAACCAAACCTGTTTCTCTGCCTAAACCGAAGCCAAATTGTCAAAGTGTAGAACGAGGTCTCATGGCTGACAAACCTGTAGTTTATGTCGCTACCACCTCCTAAAGCAGACTTCATGAAGGGGGAATGTTTTTATGCAGTTGGTGCACTGAAGCCAAAGGGGCATTGCGCACGTAATAAATAGAGACAGGAGGCATCAGGCAAAAGAGCATTATATCACACCTCAGGATGAAAAATGGCATGTTCCAAATGCAAAATAGCATCAGCAGTGCACCACGAAATTGCTCAGCCCAATGTCGAAAACGTAGAGGAGATACAAAGATGGGCGTTTACTTAGATCAGTGAAAGTGGCTCTTCTGGTTATTCCAAGGTATCAAATGAAATGAAAGTGATCATTCTTTTGCTGTTAGATCTCCCAGGACAGTCCACCCTCTGGCATCAACAAAGGAAAAGTCTTTATTGTCTCTTCTTGAAAGGCTTTCGTGAATGTTTGATATGGTTATGTTTTTTGTGCAGTCATGTGAAAACAAAGGTTTCTACAGGACTCCGTGCAGTCATGTGAAAAATTAAGTACACCTCATGGTTCAATCGCTTGTAAAACCA
This sequence comes from Etroplus canarensis, assembly GCA_015106775.1. Taxonomy (NCBI): domain Eukaryota; kingdom Metazoa; phylum Chordata; class Actinopteri; order Cichliformes; family Cichlidae; genus Etroplus; species Etroplus canarensis. Next base: position 7,150 of record VUQH01039120.1, read on the forward strand.
TTTTTAGCAGCACTCGAAGTAATGATTTTCTGCATGACTTTATCAGTCTCTCAAATCATTGTGAAAGAATTCTGGTATACTTGATTCTTCTTTTATTTTTTCCAAACATGGTTCCAAACATTATGGCCACTTTGGTGTCAACTGTTCAAAGGACGTTGTTCCAGAGGTCTTGTGGTTTGTTCACATGCCACTTTGCAAACCTAAGCTATGCTGCCATGTTCTTTTTAGAGAGAAGAGGCTTTCTTCTGGCAACCCTTCCAAACAAGCCGCACTTGTTCAGTCTTTATTTAATTGTACCATAATGAACTTTAGCATTTAACATGCTAACTGAGGCCCGTAGAGTGTGAGATGTAGCTCTTGGGTTTTTGCAGTTTCTCTTTTTGCATGGTTTGATCATGGGGTGAATTTCCTGGGATATACACTCCTGGAAGGATTTGGGCAATGTGTCAACACACCCCCGAATGATCCAGACTCGCAAACTGCCAAAACTTCAGCTTTTACAGAGGTGCCCACACTGGCTGGTCAGTTACTTAAGTACATTTGATTAGCAGCACGTGGCTGCTACTTCCCCTCTTATGGACACAGTAAGGGTGTACATTTTTCACATGACTGCATCCTTCTCTTTTATTTTCATTATTTTCTTTCTCTTTATTTTTTGTGTTCTCTTTTGTCTTTTCTAAATGAATTCTCTTATTTTCTTTCAGTGAGGCATTTTGTGATTTTAGGAAAAATGCTGTATAAATAAACTTTTTTATAACATTATCATGAAACAGTCCCAAGTTTTCCCCCAACTTTTGCTTACCGTTCAGCGTTGGCATTCAGTTCTCAAATCTCTAAACACAAGTATGGCACCAAAGTGGAACTGGCTTCGCACTGCAACAAGAACTATTAGTGGAAAGCAGGTGTTACAGAGTTAGATGAGAAGATCCATCCGTACATCATCCATCCATCCATCTATTGCAGCTTAATCTGGGTCTGGGTCACAGCAGTCTAAATAGGGATGTGAGACCTCCCTCTCCCCAGCCACCTCCTCCTGCCCTTCTGGCGGGACTCCAAGGCGTTCCCAAGTGACATAATATCTCCAGTGTATCGTGGGTCTACACCGGGGTCTCCTCCCAGCAGGACATGCCCAAAACACCTCACCGAGGAGGTCTACAGAACACTCCAAGACCCTTCAGAGTCAAGTTGCTACTCCTCCACATTGAAAGAAGCGGGTTGATCAGATGAGCCAGATGAAAAGGTCCCACTTACATCTGTGCTGTGTAAACAGATGGGAGCTGATAGCTGCAACACCGTTGGACATTTTGGTTCATGCAGACATTAAGCAAAAAAACATGAAGCGTACGGGCATTTTCATCTTTTCTTTATTTATTTGCTGCTGGCTTAGCCTTCATGGTACAGAAGGACTGGACTTCAAAGTAAAGCATATTTCCTGGAATGCTGAAACTTTTCCTGAGATTTGAAAGTTGTATATCAAATATGTCTATATCAGTGGTTTAAACAATAGTTTATTGGAGGTCGAGAGAGCGAAACTTCTCGTTTGTCCCGTTGACTTAACCGGCTTCACACACTGAGCTGTAATTACACGGACCTCACTCCGCAGCTCCTTTAAGCTCTTAAAACTTTGACCTCAAAGTCATAAAATACTCTGTATTTTAATCCTTACGTAATCCCACTTTCCAAAATAATACTGTACTGAATGATTTTAAATATTTGAGCTCATCACTGTGTCTTATATACCTACCACTTTTATATTACGTGTATTTGATTTTATCACTGTTTTCGCAGAAACTCATCTAGCTAGTAACCAAATGCGCCTGCTGTACTTTTCATCAGTGTTCGCTATAATTAGCACATAATGCCAGGAAAGTTCTTCAGACGGTCCCATTTCCAATAAACCTGTTTTCTAAGAAACATAGGAGATAAGAAAAAAGACCATATAAAGGCATTCATCTTCAAAGATCGACACAACATGCAGCCTTTTTGTACTTTCTCTCTTGTGATTCATGAGATTTGTAAAGCCCTAAGCAGCAGACGTCTTCCTGCATGCACAGTATATGCACTGAGTTATACTGATATGCATCTGCGCACAAACAAAGGCAGTAACAGAACTCTTTGCTCCCCGGCCTTCGAGTCATCTTGCTACATCAATAAATACAGCAAAATAGCATTAGCAATAACTTCAACTATATGACCAGGCTCTAATATGATAGAATTAGTATCAGTGTTTTAAGGTTTGGCCATTTAGGTGAAATTCTAAGCCGGGCAGGGAGTAATTTGGACACAGGGAAAATTGATTTTGACCATCAGCACTTTCTCATTTTCAAACAGCGCCTGCGGCTAAATGGGTTAGCCTGTTAAGCACATTACACAGGTAGCTTCTCCTTTCCTCCCCAATGATTATGTGTCCGCCTTGAGCAATTGATATTTCTTGCAAATAAGAAAATTATCATATTCCATGACTGGAAAGAGAGATTAGTGCCTGCTGTTATGGAGTGGAGTCTCTGCACTGAGAGAGGGAGGTCGAGGTACATTTTTCCTCTCTTTCTTTTTTTGTTTTTAAGGGTGGGGTGTGCATATCAAATGTCCTGAGCTATATTGGAATCGGGGCGCTGTCAGGCCTCATCAATAAAAATATACAGTGATAGACTGTAAGTAGTGAAGGGGGGACAAGGAGGGATGCAGGGCCGCTGAGACAGAAGGACTGGGCAAGGAAACTGGGAATATGTATAGTTGGGTGTGTCTTAAGAAAGCTGTAATTTCACCACCAAACTGTTTATTGGGCACATAAATCATAATAAAATTTCTCCTCTGAATTCCTATTTTGCCTCAGTGTCAGACTACAGTTTCATCCCAATAATCTGTAGTTCTTTCAATCATTTATTGATGCATATGAACAGATCGCCTGCCCTCTGTTTCTGGTTACATTTGACCTGTCTCATCAATCACGGGAAGCAAAGACGCTTAGTAACGATCAGTGGACAGTATTTTGGGCAAACAGTCACCAAAGAAGCCAAGAGGCAGCGGTGAGGTGTGGGTTAAAGAGCCTGCTGCATACGCAGTCGTCGGGGCCTTCCCTGCTCCACTCCTGTGGCATCAGTGGCTGTCTGTAGGCTGCAGGCCATTGGCAATCTAACAGGAATCATACGGGGGAAACTGAAGGTGTCCAGAGGACAAGTAAACCTGGGCAGCACAAGCGGACTGCTCCACGCTGGTGAGATGGATGGTCAGAGATTCTGGGCCTGACCTTATATTTTCATGAGATGTCAATATACAGTAATCCCCGAAAGTATTGGAACAGCAAGGACAATTTATTAGTTTTTGCTGTGCACCGAAGAGAGTTGTATGTGAGATCAAAAGAAGACTATGAGAGGAGAGATCAGAGTTTCAGCTTTCTGTGTAGAACATAACCACGCAGTTTTTCAAATGAGTAAAAGTACAGGTACATAGCCAGCGACAGGTGTTTCTTGTTACCCAGGTGTGTCGTGTAAGATTGATTCTTAAGTATCCCTGGATATCTACTCTGAGTTTAAGCTTTAGCTTCCACCTGTGAAGACTGCATTTGTATTTAGAAAGGGTGGACCAACATGAAGACCACAAAGCTGTCTGTGAGAGAAAAGCATGCCATTATGAAGCTGAGGAAAGGGGAGAAACACTGGGCATTACTAGTACCACGATTTCAAATGTCCTGAAAATGAAGAAAACCACCGATGTACTGAACAACAGCGTCAAACCAATCATTCAAGGAAAACAACAGCAACTGATGACAGAAAAAACAGACTGTGACAGAGATGAACCTCTACCAATGGGATAGAAAGGCCAAGGTATAGAGAAAAAAGGGATCTGCTTATGATCTTCAACATACAAGCTCAGCTGTGAAGCACAGTGGAGGCTGTGTCATGGATTTGGCTTGCTCAGCCGCTACTGGAACAGAAACAAACTGTCAGCCAATTTATGAAGAAATGCATCCAGGAATTTTCTTATGCAGGAAGACAATGATCCAAAATGCACAGCCACCTCAACGAAGGGCTTCATCAGGGTGAAGAACTGAAAGTTTTTGGACTGACCATGTCAATCACTAGAACTTAACCCAGCTGAACATACATTTCATCTCCTGAAGAGAAGACTGAAGGAAGACAGGCTCTTCGTCCCGCATACGAGGACCATATGTTGGAGGTACTTAATGCGATCGGAGACTCATGTTACTCATGTCGAAACACGTGGAGGTACAGAAAACATATTAATGACTACGAGTAACATGTTTTTAACATATGTGTAACATATATCTAGCATACCTCCAATGCATATTGCCATTTGTAGAAGTGTTTGACATGATCCAGTCGAACTAAACATGTTTCCCACACAGCTGCCGTTTGAGGGGAGTGGACTAAATGGGTTTCAAGTTGTGAATGCCGGAGGTACGCTAGCAGATGTGTTATGTATATGTCCATTTAACATCATTGTTCCAGCATTTTAAGGGAATTTGAATGCGTCGGCATAACCTTGTTAAATCATCATGGTGTGACGGGGGCTTTACTGAGCGTGTTTCTAACTTACTACTTACTCCTACTTTCTAACTGCGATGCCGATGTCCAAGAGTCGCTGGAACCGGCATCATCTTCATCACAGGGTGAGCGTGAGGGTGATGATCGTGTGGATTATGATGGTTCCTGCATGCGTCCACGGTCAGGAGACTTCTTGGCAGCGTTCTTCTAGTTTTTCTTCGGCATGACGGTGATGTTGTAATGTGACGGTGATGTTGGTACTGGGAGTAGGCTTCAACACGCTATGTATATGTTGTGAACACTGTCAATATGCTAAGCATTCTTTGGTGTAAGTTATCTATAAGTTATCGAAATGTTCAATATAAGTTACTAATACGTTATGTATATGTCCACAATTTTTAGAAAAATTATGCCAGCATTTTAGTGAAATTTTAATGCCTTTGCTACACTGGTTAAATCATCAAGGTGTGACAGGGGCACCTGAAAGACTGGCTGGTTTGATACAAAAAGCATTATGGTCAATGTTTAACACATCTAGATGTAAACACCAGGGAATAAAAGTCAAAACTCTGATCTCTCCTTTCATATTTTTCTTTTTAGCTCACACACAAATGTCTTTAGCAAAAATAAATGAACTGGTCTTGCTGTTCCAATACTTTTTTTAGGAGAGTAGACGTGCAAACATAGACTCACACATCTGAACAGACAGGCACTTTCTCTCACTTTCCCCCCATGTACACACCTCATCCATCCTACACCCTCTCAGGGGTTTTTGTGGCCACAGTGCCCTCGGGAGTGGCCGGCCGATGAGAAGAATTTACCGGAGGGCCAATCGGCATGCTAACAACACCGAACACACTAATGGGAGAGAAACAAAGCCACAGGCCACAGACATCCAGTAAACAGCAGACCACAGTCCTTGAGATGAATGCTCTTTCTTCCATTTGACCACGCAGGTACAACGACCAGAGTTGAGACTTCCCAAAGTTTTCTGTGTGATTTTTGCAGCAGGCTTGTACATGCCGGCAAAAGGCCAGGATAACAGTGTCATTAGGTTGGCTTCTCTCCACACTGTGGAGCATATTTAATTGGTGGGTCAGTTAGGAATAATCGCTCCCTCTCCTCTCTCCCTCCGTCTAATGTGCTCTGAAGCCATGTGCTTCCAGTTAAGCTGGCGCTCAGCCCTGAGCAGAGGTTAAGCAAAACTACCTGCTCCTCAGTGTCTGGCGATTATTTGCTTTGTCCACGGCGCTGCCAGATCATAAAACACTTGCGTCCACTTTGCCATTGCTGTCAGAGTCCCTGGGGTTCATTGCTGTTACGCCTGGGTGTGTGGCTGTGCAAAGTCTGCCTTTTTCATGTTGCACTGCCACAACGGAAAACTACCATGCGCTTCAATCTGAATTTTGCTCTCCTTCCTTTACACAATATTGATGATCTTCTGTCTGATAGCGATACGGTAAATATTGAAAAATTAGGTTTCTGCAGGCAAATGGGATGAGACATGAAAGCGGACTGGAGGGCTGGCTCTGGTTTCATGTCTGAATGGCTGTTAATTAATGCAGCAGACGAAGGCTATAACTCTTCACTGGCCCTTAGACTGCCACAGTGCCAGGCAGTTCAGTGATCACAGTCATCCACATGCTGCTGGGCTAATGTTTTGATTGTTTGAGCCGTGCATTTTCTTTTTTTTTTTTTTAGTTTGAAAGCATTTGTGCCTATCAGTCTTCGGGGAAGCTCAACTCTCTCGCACACTTGCAGTGATGGAGAATCTGAAGCAGTGCAGCTCTAACAAAGATCAAGTCTTTTTCACCCCCTATCAGTATGGAAAGCCAGTCGGTTCAGAATGATTCCCAAAACCGCAGGTGATTTGTCTCTGTCTCTCCCCTTGACTTCATTTGCAGGATTCAGAGATCAAAAGGACCTACTGCTCTTCTGAGATGAGCTCTAAGTGCTTGAACTGCAGCGCAGTCATTAAGTACAGTAGTATGGATGTCTCTGCCCGAGTGCCAGCCGAAAGCAGACACGAGGGGAATCATCGGTGCCTCCTGTACGCTGTGATTAAAGTAAATGAATGAAATAAGATACAAGGAAATTAAAATGATTGGTTTAAGAGTAGGAATGGCTGAGCAAGAAAGCAGGCAGGGGAGAGTATAGGAGCAACATAGACAAAAATTGCATTGATTGTGTATCCCAACCCGTAGATTTCTCCATGAAATATGGTCGGCTTTCAAACACGGCTGGATTTCAGATGTAGAGTTAGAAATCAGCTGAACAAAGTCTGGTTTCCATCACTGACTTATGCTGACATGGTTGTCAAGCAAGAACCTAATTCCAACCAAAATACAGCATTAACATCATTTTACTCTGAGCTTGTTGTGGGAGCTACACATGCAAAATTTGGCCACTTGGGGCAGCAGAAACCACAGACTTGAGATAAAAGATTTCTGTTTTGTTTAGACCTGATTTTTGCTCATTTTCTTCTATGTGGTTTGAAACATGATGCGGTGAGCAATAGGCTGGTCTGACTGAGATACTGAGGACATGGTCCACTCATACAGTAGGTCCACCCAAAAGCATAACATACTTTGTTATCTGCTTTCAAGATTCAAGATTCAAGATTCAAGAGCTTTATTGTCATTTTGACTACATATAGCTGGTGCAGAACATAGTGAAATGAAATAGTGTTTCTCCAGGACCTGGTGCAACATATAAACATGTAAACATATGACATGTGACAGAGACAGGACTAGTTTTTATTTCTACAGTTATAAAAATTTAAGTTTAAAAGATTTTTTTTTTTTTTTAAAAAGAGATAAATAAATAAATAAATAAATAAAGTGCAATGTGTGCAACATGTGCAACAGTTGCAACAATGCAATGCAATGTAAACAATGCAAAGGATACCCTACAATGCAGAAACAGTACACAAGAAAGGCAAAAACAAGAAAACACAAGAACAAGACACTAGCGCCGAAAGAAAGTGCCGTA